>JAMCCL010000888.1:0-5000 GCA_024516035.1 Bactericera cockerelli | reverse complement strand
ATGATCTCTAATTTTAAGGACTGTCTTCCTTTTAGAAACCTTTTCTTGATCAATAAAATTGACAAATATGATTGACTATAGCTAATAAGGAGAAAAATACACAACTATCAAGCTCGTAGAGAGTTAACAATAGTATGTACGAATGTACGAATTTCTTTGTGGTGAAGCACAAGGCCTCTTCACAATTTTTGTGGGTAGCGCAGCATTACTAAGAGCCTCCTTTACATTTCGAATTATTCTATTACATTAATTTCTTTTTACTCTGGTAATGCCGCCACTGGTCGTTACTCATACAAGTAACTACTCATTTTTCCTCACGAGGTATGAGTGGACCCCGAACATCCAAGTACAGAGCAGAAAAAATCCTCCCCCGCTGGGAATCGAACCCAGGTCACCATGTGTGCAATGCCTAGCGCGCTAACTCGCTCTGCCACAGTGACTACTGAGAGTTAACAATAGTTTACTATAGGTAACTCGAAAATGTACACTTTTCAGTAACTTCATGTGTTGGGGTCATTTATCGAAAATCCATCATTCCGTTACCTGGGGTCAAAGTGATTACGTTTCTCTATTTTATTGAGTTGTGAAGATGTTTAAGTATCGTTTTTCATTAACAATGAATGATCTTAGAGGAGTGGAAGTGTCAAGAGCAGTGGCATTGACTGGCGCGGGCTGGAGTTATGCCAGAGTGGGAAATTCTCTCGGTGTCTCAAAATCCGTGATCCATCGTGTGGTGAAACGTTACAGGGAGACTGGCCAGTAGGAAAAAAGACGCAGGCAAGGTCGAAAACGCTCCACAACAGCACGCGACGACCGCTTCATGGTCCTCACGGCCCTGAAAAATCGGTTCCAAGGCATAACAGGGGTGCGTGCGGAGGTCCAACGCACCCGGGGTGTTAGGGTTTCCACTGCTACTATGTCAAGAAGACTCCACGAGCACACTATAAGGTGTCACCGAGCCAAGCGAATCCCACTTCTCAGTTTTCAGCACAAAGTGAAGAGGCGCGCATATGTCCAGAACTACAGAAGGTGGTCAGTCCGTCAGTGGAGCAAAGTATTGTTTACAGATGAGTGTAGGTTGACTCTTAAGTCTGATGACAAGAGGGTCAGAGCCCTGAGAAAGCCTAATGATAGGTACGCGCAGTGTACCATGGTAGGAACGGAGCAACATGGTGGCGGCTCAATCATGGTATGGGGGGCATTACTCGAGGGGGCCGTAACACGCTGTATATCATAGTGGGGGGCGCCCTGACCTCTCAACGACACGTGTCGGAGATTTTGCAAGATTTTGAGCTCCCGTTCATGTCATTCATTGGAGATGGCTTCACCCTCACGCATGACAACGCTCGACCACATACGGCAGCTTGAGTATCCCGTTTCCTTGATGAGGCTGGATTAGAAGTTCTAGACCATCCAACTCGCTCACCAGACATGAATCTCATTGAGCGTGTATTGGACTATCTCAAGAAAATGATTCGAGCAAGAACAAACCAACCGAATACTCTGGCGGAGCTCAAAAGGGCCGTGGTCGAAGAATGGGACCGGATGAGCCAAGCTTATGTTGATAAGCTTATCCGAAGTATGCCAAGGAGATTAACGACCCTACATAATGCTGCGGAGGGCAATACGAGTTATTTAAGTAGCAAAAGTGTGAGGAAAATTGAATATTTCCAAAAATGAGCATTTTTTTAATCTTCCATTTTAGGCAGTTTTTTGAGATTGCTCTAAATGTACCAATAAATGAATCCTCTCTTGTTATGTTTATGAATTTTTTGTCTTGTTCCTTGTTAGCATTTATATTTCTAGTTAACCTGAAAAGAAAATAGGTTCCTAAGTAAATCCGCCTCGAAAATATTCAAGATCATTTTAGCGTTCCTCTTATTTTGACGCTCAGTGTATTTTTAGTACATTTATCTTAAAGGTTGAAGATATGATGAATAAAATATATCCCACTATATCGAGTATATCTGTTTACGATAGTAATATATCTCCTAATATTTCCCCCATACAGATATACATGAAAATGTATATTTTGTCTATCACTTATGAATGATATACATAGTTACATTTATTAAACTTTACATACCTACAAATGAAGTAGATATACTTATCTCACCATTTATGTATATTTACCTATTTCTGAATAAGTATAGTCACCGTGGCCGAGTGAGTTAGCGCGCTAGGCATTGCACGGACGGTGACCTGTGTTCGATCCCCAGAGGCGCGGGACTTTTTCTGCTCTGTACTTGAGTGTTCGCGGTCCACTCACATCTCGTGAGGAAAAATGAGTAGCTGCTTTAATGTTAGCAGCGACCAGTGGCGGAATTAGAGGCAAAAATAAGATATTGGAAGATTGAAAATACGGAAAAGTTCTCCAATTCTGCGCTACCCACTAAAATTGTGATGTAATAACACAAAGAAACACATTATTGATGTTTTTTATGAATATCTATAGGTAATTAACTTCAGACAAACAGACACACAACAGAAAAAGTCTATATGTCGTGTATCCATGTACTTATGGTAAGTTAAGCCTATATGTACTTAACTCACCACATACTTAAATTATATACCTTGACATAAACAGACACACATAAATGTATACTCGTACGTACCTAACCGCGAGACTAGGTGTCTCGTGGCGGCAGCGATAAGTTAAATGGGGCATGGTCACAGCGCGTGGCGGCAATGCATTAGTCACTCTGATGCTGGTTCAGAGATAGGTCGTAGCCCCTCTCTATACAGGGTGTCCCATTATGAATCACATTCGAATATCTCGAAAACTACCGACACGATAGATAAAATCTGGGGTTCAGAAATCTCGCCTAACGTATATTCCATCTTTTCTGGGATTTCTTGGTGTTGACCCAAACCCCCCCCCCCTGGCTACGCCACTGTTAATGGTGATCTTGAAATAACCTTCAAGGAGTCATCTAGCAAACTTTTCAAGGTCACCATTAAGTGTCCCCTTAAGAACTGTGAAAATAATCTAAGTAACTAAGAAAATAGCTCCGTGGTTAAGCACTTGCTTGCCATGCGGAAGGTCCCGGGTTTGAACCCCTGCGCCGACAAAAAATTGTTTTCATAATTTGGTTACAGTTGTTCGTAAGGGATACCTTCCGGGGCGCTCGTGTGTTGACCCAGCACCTAAATGGGAATCACGGTGTCACTTCTCGCCCATCAGAGGGGAGGCATACTACGGGATGGGCAGGCTGCAACACAGACCATCACAAGCGTCTACAGTAGCTCCTGTTTCATGGTTACCAAATAAAAAAGGCTGTGAAACACTGATCTTTAAAAAAAAAATTAAAATGGGACAAGACACTCATTGGAGCAAAAAATTTCCTTTTCTCACAAAAACGAACTCAGTACCTTTGATAACATCTACTCTCGGAAGTCAAAGTACCAATCAAATGGTGAGTCGAATTTCGCCTGCTAATTTCACCCCCAGAGTGTTACACTGCTGTCTACTCTCGCCTGCAGACAAGTGACGGGAGACCCCTATGGCAGCAGGTAATAGCAGGAGGCCAAGTCACAAGTCAGATAGTGGTGGTGATGAGATCACGTACTAGGTTCCTACTCTTCCTAGAGTCAATATTCAGTGTCGAAACTCGAAGCCACCTGCATAGAATTCTTACCAGTCACGTGATGTACATTATGGAACCGTGCGGAGAATCCTGGCTGCTAGTGGTTGGGTGGAAGAGCTCAGATACTGAGAATACTGCTACGTTAAAATAACCTATAAAAACAAAAAACAACAACAAAAAATTAGAGAATTATAATGGGAGAAGTTATTATTCAATGTGATAGGCTTATTTTTGATAAAATCGTCATTTACACTGTCCCACTAGAACTAATAAGTCCCATTATTCCAGCAGTAAGCCCCAGACCTATTATTATGTAACCAAAATACTATATGGGATGATAACTTGTCATGTCCCGTCTGGGTTTCGATCCGGCGAACTCTGGCTAACCAGTTCGACGCCTTGATTACTGAACCACTCGGACGGATTATAATAATAATAATATCGCCTTATTTATACTGCCCGATTAAGAGTCTTAAAGTCCCATTATTCCAGCAGTAAGCCCAAGGCACATTATTATGTGGTAAAAATACCAAAATTAGGAGGATAACTTGTCATGTCCCGGTTGGGTTTTGAACCCACGACCTCCGTAATCTCTGGATTCACAGAGTGCCGCCTTTACCACTGAGCTACTGGGATTAGTGTTAAATTGCTTTGTTTTTTTTTGCATTGGTATAGGCATGGCCATTCCATACAGCCAAAGATAATAACACACATACAGCTAATAACAATGTTAATAAGAGTACTCTTCAGTGTAAGATATAACCACCGGGCTAGATTATTGCTCAAAAGATTTTATTACTATTGTGCCCTCAGAGTATTATTACTATTGTTTGGTCACATGCTCAAATAGATTCAAACCAACGAATCCTTCGGCCCTAAAAATCGTTTTTTTTTTTATATACATTATTATTATTATGAAACGCTTTATGAGAAGAACATAATTATACAGGGTGATTCAGAAAAGTACCGTCAAACTTTAACCACATATTCTATGGGCTAGTTAAGGAGGGGTCAACTCTATAAAAGAAAGTGTGCAAATGCCTCCCAACGGAGGTACACGCCCCTTAAGGTGTTTTTAAACAATAGAAATTTTCATTTTACGGCTTACCTATTTGGGATATCGCGATATGGTAAAAAAATCACTCTCAATACTAGATGAAACCTTTTTTTTGGCATACAATTTAACGGCATTCCATTTTCAGGGGCGGTCTGAGGAGGGTCAGATGGAAGAAAAAACGTTCTAACTTTTTAGTCGTTGCTTGTAATTGAATTTGGTTTTCACAATTTAAAAACCTATGTCATTGATGTCTACAAAAATGGTCTGAATAATTTTTCCCTCAAATTAACACAAAAGCTTGAAAATTGAAATTGAAGATTTTAAAACCGCATTAAGTTTTGAAACCTATGCAACTA
>JAMCCL010000887.1:0-13549 GCA_024516035.1 Bactericera cockerelli | reverse complement strand
ACATAATAAGTATAAATAAATACGATGTGTTTCTCTGTGCGATTCAATGACAATTGTTGTGTTCTATTCCAAATATAATATTGGCGACGAGGATGTCTGAAACTATTCTTAAGCTGAACATAACAAAGGGAATATCTTGATTAAAGACATTCGAAGATTTCTTCAAGATGTTGAGGATGCTGATGTGGACCTGGTTCGAGTCCAGCTGATGCAGAACTGTGGCGTGCAAGAAAGAAGAGGAATTCGGCAAACTACAAGATGAAATTGAGAGTTACTACATCACGAAAAAATGATGAAGATCTTGTGAATGTCACAGGAGTCAGTACGTGAATATTTCAACTTGAATTTGGAAAACATTGTTTTGTAAGCTGAATCCATCTCCTTAACCCTCGTTTAGGAACAGTTCAAAGGAAACTGTATTAGAGTTACTGATGCACACAAACTACGGCGGATAAACCTCAAGTAAGGCCCAAATTTGAACCTTATGATCCTGAAAATGAAACTGTAAGTAATTTTCTTATTCGCCTTGATACTTATTTTGATATTATTTCATGTCAGGACGACAAGTCTAAAGTGCTTCTTTTACTCAATTGCCTCAGTCCTAAAGTTCATCATGATTTCTGTGCTACAGTATTACCTTGTGATCCACGTTCCAAAAGCTTTTCAGAGCTAGTGTCCGTGCTGAAAAATGTGCTAGAGGGTCATAAAAACACCTATGCAGAACAGCACAGATTCATAACAAGACTTCAAAAGGTAATGAATCAATCAAAGATTACTGTGCTTGTCTTAAAAATCTGACCGTAGATTGTAAATTTTCTTGCAACTGTGGTAGATCTATTAGTGAAATATTTTGAAGCTACAGCTGATTCGGGGTGTATCAGACCCAGAGATAAGACAAAAACTTTTGCAGTGTAATTATGAAGTGTATTTGATGACTTGATTGGGACTGCTGTGACCATTGAAATTTTAAAGAGGAAAACAAAATGATTGAAAATGTCTCATAATAGGAACAACCTTGGTTCATATACTTTAAACTCTAGCAAAATCAGCCGGTTAACACAAATTCAATTTCAAAACCCATTTCTCGTAATTTTCAAAAAGTGAGAAGTTCGGAAAATCAGGAAAATCACTTGTTTCGTTGTGGTCAGAAAAACCATAAAGCAAATGAATGCGTTCACATTGAAGTATTTGTCATAAGTGTGACAAGTTTGGTCATCTTGCATCAGTATGCCGCAGCCAAGCGAAGAAAAAATTGTCAATGAAGTACAGATGGGCGGTGACAGCCAAAATGAAGATGAAAATTGGGGCGAGGTTAATGCCATTAATAAACCTAGGCTTACTGATAAAATCTTCCTTAATGTGCTTGTAGATGAAGTACTCTGGAAATGGAGATGGACACGGGGCCCGCTGTTTCGACAATCAGTCACAACGACTTTAAAAAATAATTTCCCAGATAAGAAAATTTTCAAAACCAACTTGGAGTTGAGAAACGTACACTGGAGAGTTAATTATGCCAGCAGGAGCTGCTTATGTAAAAAGTTGCCTACAAGGGTCATGTTTTTCATACAAAGTTGTATGTCATTAAACAAAATGTAAGCACAATATGGGTCGTGAATGGCTCAGAGAGATGAAAATAAATTGGTCTGAAGATGTAAAAACTTGAATAATAATTCCAAATTGGAAAATTTTCTAACTGAATTTCAGGACATATTCCTGGAAGAAATTGAATGCGTGCCAAATTACCGAGTCGACTTTCAAGTGAAAGAAAATACTTTTCCCGTATTCGTCAAGCCGAGGAAACTGTACCTTATGCTTTACGTTCCAGAGTCGAAGAGGAAATCCGTCGTCTGGAAAAACTGAACATCATTGAGAAACTTGAGAATGCGGAGTGGGGTACACCAGTAGTCCCCATTGTGAAGAAAAAACGGCAATATTCGTCTATGTGCGGATACAAGTCACTCTTAATAAGTATGTAATAGATGATCGATATCCGATTCTCAGATTGAGGACCTGTTTATGAAAATGCGAGGAGGTAAAGTGTTTTGTACTCTCGACATTCACCAGGCGTACCTACACATCGGTATGAGTGATAAAGCTGCAAAAATGCAAACATTAAGTACTCATCTTGGTTCCTACAAGGTAAATCGACTTATGTTTGGTGTTAAGGTAGCACCTGGGATTTGGCAGCGATTCATGGATTCTATTTTGTTTGAGTTAGAGGGTGTAGCTTGTTTTTTTGATGACATAATCATCCAAGGAAGAGACTATGATGAATGTTGTGCGAGACTCTATACTGTTCTTACCCGTCTCAGGCAAAATAAGCTTACACTGAGTAAGGATAAATGTAATTTTTTCAAGTCCTCTATAAAATACCTAGGGCACATTATTAATGAACAAGGCCTACTTAAATCAAGTGATAAAGTAGAAGCCATTGCTAATGCCCCTCCTCCTACTAATTAGAAAGAATTGAAATCGTTTCTCGGACTTCTCAATTATTATCACAAATTTATACCGGACTTAGTACAAAAATCAGTCCTTTGAACAATTTGTTGAAGAAAAATCAAAAAATTTACATGGGGGTAAGAAATGTGATGAAGTTTTTACTCGTATTAAAAAAGAAATTACTAGTGATTTGATCCTTATGCATTATGATCCTGGCCTTCCTCTGCTGTTGGCTTTTTGATGCTTCCCCAGTAGGATTTGGGGTGTAGTTTTATCACACAAGTTACCTGACGGCTCGGAAAAACCAATTGCCTTTGCTTCTAGAACTTTGAGCAAAAGTGAAATGCGATACAGTCAAATAGACAAAGAAGCCACGGGCATCTATTGGGGATGAAGAAGTTTTATGATTACCTGTACGGTAGAAAATTTACTCTGATTACTGACCACAAGCCGTTAGTTTTCTATTTTACATCCTAACAAAATGCTTCCAAACGTCACGGCCTCGAGAATTTTTAATTATGCTCATTTTCTGTCTGGATTTGATTACGATATTATTTTCAGAAAGATGGTGACCATGCTAATGCCGATTTTCTTTCTCGCTTTCCAGTTGAGAAATGTAATGACAATTTGGATCTTGTTTCAGTTTTTCAAATCAATCAGATTCATGCTATTCCTGTCAAATTTGAAGAAATTGTTAATCACACAAAACAAGACCCAATAATGAGTAAGTTACTCCTGGCACTTGAAGAAGGGAGCGATCTCAGAACCCTAGGTTATGAAACTGATCAGTTATCTCTACAGGGTGGTGTCATATTCAGCGGTCAGCAAGTGTGGATTCCCAAAATTCTCCAGAAGGGTATTAAATGAACTTATGTTTCACACTTAGGAATCGTGAAGATGAAAGCTTTAGCAAGGAGTTTTTGTTATTGGCCAGGGATGGATAGAGATATTGAAGAACTTGCCTCATCCTGCTTCAGCTGTCTGTCAAATGCTAAGGAGCAAGGGAAAGTAGAAATCCACCCTGGGGAGAGGCCTAGCGGACTTGGCAGAGACTTATGTGATTTTGCCGGTCCTATTAAAGGTCAATGGTTATTTATTGTAGTGGATGCTTATTCCAAATGGACGGAAGTAATCCCGACAAAATCCCACTACTTCTGCATGGGTAATTAATACACTCAAGAAATTATTTTCTTCTATTATAGCTTGTGTCTCACTATTGTCAGTGATAACGGCAGCCAGTTTAAATCTCAAGAATTTGAGAGTTTCCTATCGGACCTTAATATTACTCATCTAACATCTGCTCCTTATCACCCAGCTTCCAATGGTCAAGCCGAGCGGATGGTTCAAAATGTTCAAGCATAGTCTGAAGAAGATGGAAGGTGAAAGTGGAGATATGGAATCTAAAATTCTGAAGTTCCTCGTTCAGCAACGTCGGGCTCCTCATTGTACAACTGGAATCAGCCCTTATGAAGCTATGTTTGGCAGGGAGATTAGACTTTACTTTGAGTTTGCTGCGAGAGTCTAAACATGAACCGGAATCCTGCAGCCAGGAGCGGAGAACTTCAAGAATATTTAAAATTGGAGATAAAGTACAAGTGAGAAACTATCACATAATGGTAAATGGTTATTTGGTAAAATTAAGAAAAGGATTGGAAGAGTCATGTTTTGGTTGATCTACAGGATGGTTCAACATGTAAGCGCCAATCAACCAGATGCGGAAGCTTCATATTTCGGAGGGAGTAATGTGATGTCGGATTTCGAGCCACTGACTATTTCACCAGGCTTTCGTCCGACCTTGGTCTCTCTCTCCGGAATTCATTCACTGATATTTCTGATTCCTAAAATGGACATAATAAGTATAAATAAATACGATGTGTTTCTCTGTGCGATTCAATGACAATTGTTGTGTTCTATTCCAAATATAATAAAATGGGTATAGCTAAGAAATAGAGAAAAAAAGGGAGAAAATGGGTATTAGCGGGGAAATAGAGAAAAAAAGGAGTTAATGGGTATAGCGGGAGAAATAGTGAAATAAAGGAGAAAATGGGTATAGCGGGAGAAATAGTGAAATAAAGGAGAAAATGGGTATAGCGGAAAAAAATAGTTAAAGAGGGGAAAATGGGTTTTAGCGGGGAAATAGATAAAAAAAGGAGAAAATGGGTTTAGCGGAGAAATAGTGAAATAAAGGAGAAAATGGGTATAGCAAAGAAATAGAGAAAAAAAGGAGGAAAATGGGAATAGCGGAGAAATATTGAAATAAAGGAGAAAATGGGTATAGCGGAGAAATAGTGAAATAAAGGAGAAAATGGGTATAGCGGAGAAATAGTTAAAAGAGGGGAAAATGGGTATAGCGGGGAAATAGAGAAAAAAAAGGAGAAAATGGGTATAGCGGAAAAATAGTGAAAAGAGGGGAAAATGGATATAGCGGGGAAATAGAGAAAAAAAGGAGAAAAATGGGAATAGCGGAGAAATAGTGAAATAAAGGAGAAAATGGGTATAGCGGGGAAATAGAGAAAAAAAGGAGAAAATGGGTAAGCGGAGGAAATAGTAAAATAAAGGAGAAAATGGGTATAGCGGAGAAATAGAGAAAAAAAGGAGAAAATGGGTATAGCGGGGAAATAGAGAAAAAAAGGAGAAAATGGGGAATAGCGGAGAAATAATGAAAAAAAGGAGAAAATGGGTATAGCGGGGAAATAGAGAAAAAAAAGAAGAAAATGGGTATAGCGGGGAAATAGAGAAAAAAAGGAGAAAATGGGTATAGCGGGGAAATAGTGAAATAAAGGGGGAAAATGGGTATAGCGGGGAAATAGAGAAAAAAAGGAGAAAATGGGTATAGCGGAGAAATAGTGAAATAAAGGAGAAAATGGGTATAGCAAAGAAAAAGAGAAAAAAGGAGAAAATGGTATTGCGGGGAAATAGAGAAAAAAGGAGAAAATGGGTATAGCGGAGAAATAGTGAAATAAAGGAGAAAATAGGTATAGCGGAGAAATAGTGAAATAAAGGAGAAAATGGGTATAGCAAAGAAATAGAGAAAAAAGGAGAAAATGGGTATAGCGGGGATATAGAGAAAAAAAGGAGAAAATGGGTATATCGGAGAAATAGTGAAATAAAGGAGAAAATGGGTATAGCGGAGAAATAGTGAAAAGAGGGAAAATGGGTATAGCGGGGAAATAGAGAAAAAAAGGAGAAAATGGGTATAGCGGAGGAAATAGGAAAAAAGGAGAAAATGGGTATAGCGGGAAATAGTGAAATAAAGGAGAAAATGGGTATAGCGGAGAATAGTTAAAAAAAGGGAAAATGGGTATAGCGGGGAAATAGTGAAATAAAGGAGAAAATGGGTATAGCGGGAAATTAGAGAAAAAAGGAGGAAAGGGTATAGCGGAAAAATAGTGTAAAGAGGGGGAAAGGGTATAGCGGGGAAATAGAGAAAAAAAGGAGAAAATGGGTATAGCGGAGAAATAGTGAAATAAAGGAGAAATGGGTATACGGAAGAAATAGAGAAAAAAGGAGAAAATGGGTATAGCGGAGAAATAGTGAAAAAGGGAAAATGGGTATAGCGGGAAATAGTAAAAAAGGAGAAAATGGGTATAGCGGAGAAATATTGAAATAAAGGAGAAAATGGGTATATCGGAGAAATAGTGAAAAGAGGGGAAAATGGATATAGCGGGGAAATAGAGAAAAAAAGGAGAAAATGGGTTTAGCGGAGAAAAAGTGAAATAAAGGATAAAATGGGTAAAGCGGGGAAATAGAGAAAAATAGGAGAAAATGGGTATAGCGGGGAAATAGAGAAAAAAGGAGAAAATAGGTATAGCGGAGAAATAGTGAAATAAAGGAGAAAATGGGTATAGCGGGAAATAGAGAAAAAAAGGTGAAAATGGGTATAGCAAAGAAATAGAGAAAAAAAGGAGAAAATGGGTATAGCGGGGAAATAGAGAAAAAAAGGAGAAAATGGGTATAGCGGAGAAATAGTGAAATAAAGGAGAAAATGGGTTAGCGGAGAAATAGTGAAATAAAGGAGAAAATGGGTATAGCGGGGAAATAGAGAAAAAAAGGAGAAAATGGGTATAGCGGAGAAATAGTGAAAAAGAGGAAAATGGGTATAGCGGGGAAATAGAGAAAAAAGGAGAAAATGGGTTATAGCGGGGAAATAGAGAAAAAAAGGAGAAAATGGGTATAGCGGAGAAATAGCGAAATCAAGGAGAAAATGGTATAGCGGAGAAATAGTTAAAAGAGGGGAAAATGGGTATAGCGGGAAATAGTGAAATAAAGGAGAAAATGGGTAGCAAGGAAATAGAGAAAAAACGGAGAAATGGGTATAGCAAAGATATAGAGAAAAAAAGGAGAAAATGGGTATAGCGGGGAAATAGAGAAAAAAGGAGAAAATGGGTATAGCGGGAAATAGTGAAAAAAAGGAGAAAATGGGTATAGCGGGAAATAGTGAAATAAAGGAGAAAATGGGTATAGCGGAGAAATAGTGAAAAGAAGGGAAAATGGGTATAGCGGGGAAATAGAGAAATAAAGGAGAAAATGGGTATAGCGGGAAATAGTGAAAAAAGGAGAAAATGGGTATAGCGGGGAAATAGAGAAAAAAAGGAGAAAATGGGTATAGCGGAGAAATAGTGAAATAAAGGAGAAAATGGGTATAGCGAAGAAAAGAGAAAAAAGGAGAAAATGGTATCGGGGAAATATGAAATAAAGGAGAAAATGGGTATATGCGGAGAAATAGTGAAAAAGGGAAAATGGATATAGCGGGAAATAGAGAAAAAAAGGAGAAAATGGGTATAGCGGAGAAATAGTGAAATAAAGGAGAAAATGGGTATAGCGGAGAAATAGTGAAAAGAGCGGAAAAATGGGTATAGCGGGGAAATAAAGAAAAAAAGGAGAAAAATGGGTTTAGCGGAGAAATAGTGAAATAAAGGTAAAATGGGTAAAGCGGGGAAATAGAGAAAAATAGGAGAAAATGGGTATAGCGGGGAAATAGAGAAATAAAGGAGAAAATGGGTATAGCGGAGAAATAGTAATATAAAGGAGAAAATGGATATAGCGGAGAAATAGTGAAAAGAGGGGAAAATGGGTATAGCGGGGAAATAGAGAAAAAAAGGAGAAAATGGGTATAGCGGAGAAATATTGAAATAAAGGAGAAAATGGGTATATCGGAGATATAGTGAAAAGAGGGGAAAATGTGTATAGCGGGGAAATAGTGAAATAAAGGAGAAAATGGGTATAGCGGAGAAATAGTGAAAAAGAGTGGAAAATGGGTATAGCGGGGAAATAAAGAAAAAAAGGAGAAAATGGGTATAGCGGAGAAATAGTGAAATAAAGGAGAAAATGGGTATAGCGGGGAAATAGAGAAAAAAGGAGAAAATGGGTATAGCGGGAAATAGAGAAAAAAAGGAGAAAATAGGTGTTGGGGTGCTGGTTCCAATTTTTCTTTGGGAAATGTACAAGGTATAAAAGGGAAATAAACTCTCTTACCGGGATGGGCTCTTGGTCAATGGTCACTCACGTGGAGAAGCGTCGCTTGGGGTCCCCGGGGATGGACGCGTGCGTGGAGATGGGATGTGTGGTCTCTCTTGGTATGGGTAAGTGACTGGGCCGAGCGCTGAGCTTACATCTCGGGTCAGAGAGTTTAGTATGTGGAGGGGTAAGTCCGGTGTCTGTCGTTGCGTAACACTGATACGAGTATACCGGGGGTTCCTATTCAACCAAATTTAATTATCTACTATCGGAAACGGAACATTCTCCCCCTAAAATTGACAAATTTTAAAACGCATGAGGGTTAATCTTCCTTGTGCTTAAAGGGTTAAACATTGGCTTCACTTTTGCTAAGAGAAAAATCCATAATGGCAGTATGCGATTTTCCATTAACCCAAAAAAAACGAGAGACACTAGAGAAGCTTAAAAAATATTTCGCCGAGCCTTCAATCCGCAATAGGTAAAAGAACTAACTTATTAACCGCGCGGGTTAAGGACCCTGTCGCAGTTTTAAGAGTGACAACGCGTACAATATGATCTGAGCCGGATGGACTGCTGTGACACGCGCTAGAGGCCATTTCAAAGGCGGGTTATTTTCTGAAGTTATGAGCACTAAATCACCTATCCTAAAGTTCACTGTTTGTTTAGTCCATTTGGGACGATGAATCAGTGTGTGTAAATATTCTTTGGACCAGCGGTTCCAAAAACTTTGGAACGCCTTGTTTATCAAACTCCATCTTTGTAACGGGGAAATATTTTCATTTGTTAAATCATAATCGGGCCGGGCTAGAAGCGGGGCTCCGATAAGGAAATGTCCGGGGGACAAATAATCAAAGCCATCGTCTGGGGCCGAAGACAGAGCATAAAGTGGTCTCGAGTTAAGAGTCGCTTCTACCTTCACAAGTAGAGTGTAGAACTCCTCGTACCTAAGAGCTTGATCTGTGAGTACACGCTTTAAATGGAATTTTGTACTTTTGATGCCTGCCTCAGCTAAGCCCGCAAAGTTTGGGGCACCTGGGGGGTGAAACGACCACGCGATATTTTTGTCGGCCAGAAACTTATGAATATGGGACTGAGATGATTTGAGAAAAGCTTGAACTTCCGAAATATGTCCAGCCGACCCTCGGTAATTGGTACCGTTATCACTGATAAGATGTGAAGGTAAACCTCTACGAGAGATGAACCTATCTAAAGCAGCCAAGCAGGCCTGCGTACAGAGAGAGGTGACAAGTTCTAGATGTACACACTTCGTACTCATACAGATAAAGAGCGCTATGTAAGCTTTAATTACGGGACTATTACGACGGTTTCCATCTTTCAATAAATAGGGACCGCCCATATCTAGAGCGACCCGTAAGAAAGGTCGACCCTGTTCGAAGCGATTCTTCGGAAGGTTACCCATGAAAGGCGCGGCCGGTTTGGCCTGAAGCCTAAAACAACGCATGCATTTGAAAATGCGCTTACGGACTAGGGACTTTATATTAGGGATCCAATATTGCTTTTGAACAAGAGATTGAACAAGTTGAGGTCCCGCATGAAGCGAGTGAATATGAAAATGGTCAACAATCAAAGTAGCGAGGTGACTCTCCCTAGGAATTAAAGTCGGATGCTTGCTTGAAGAAGAAAGAGGCGCATTTCTCAATCTCCCCCCTACTGATAGCAGCCCCGACTCCGCAACGAAAGGCGAGAGGTGTACTAGTGCCCCTTGATGGCTTGTCCCTTTGCCAGGGAAACCAGTTCAGCTTGATAATAATCGTGCTGTGTTAACTTAATGCCTAGGGATAGAGCCTGAGACATCTCGCTAGCTAACAATGAAGTGTCTGAAATACGATACGCTCGAATATGTTTCTGTGTATTATGAACAAAACGTAAAATCCAAGCGATTGTACGTTGAAGCTTTATAAATGAGGAAAACTTCGATAGATACTGCGAGAGATACTCACTACCTGCGTATTGGGTACTTAGAGAAAGAGCGATCGATTTCAATTCAGGTAATTCTGCCGAAGAACTCGTAATCTCTTGAGAAGATGTACATGGCCATTGAGAGAAGGGTAACAGAAGAAATGTAGGACCATGCCACCATAAATTATTTGAAATTATTTTTGATGGGTAGCAACCTCGGCTAGCTAAATCTGCAGAGTTCTCCCGACTCTTGATATGAAACCAAGCAGTCGGGTCTGTACTTTCTAAAATTTGCTGAACTCTATTGGAGACAAATGTATTAAGAAGGTAAGGGGGTGTTTTAAGCCAACCTAGCACAATAGTAGAATCGGAGAACAAGTATGTGTGAGATATTTTTAACGTCTGTGTAAAAGCGTTAAGAGATTTTAGCAAATTTGCCAACAAAAGAGCGGCGGACAGTTCTAACTTGGGGATTGTTAGAGTTTTTATAGGCGCCACCTTCGTCTTGGCACGAACTAAATACGAGAGGACCTCCCCCCCTTGAACAGTAACTCGCAGGTATACCACTGCCGCCATGGCTGCGGCGGAAGCGTCACAGAATCCTACTAAATCTACCGACTGAGACTTAAAGGTGTTGACATATCTAGGGATTTTTATATCGTTAAGTAGGGGAAGTTCCTGAATGACAGATTTCCACTCTTTATCAAGATCTGGGGTTAAAGCACTGTCCCAAGTAGAACCCAAGAGCCAGAGTTTTTGCATGAAAATTTTCAACCATACGGTTATGGGACTCAAGAACCCTTGAATATCGTAAATCCGTGCTATCTGGGAGAGAACATCTCGCTTAGTATCTTATCTTTAACTTCGGGAGACACAACATAGAAAATGAATCGTGATTGGGATCCCACTGCAAACCTAAAACTTTGATAGAATCAGCGTTTCCCAACTTGTGAGGTTTTTCGAGATGATCAACTTCTAATTCTTTAAGAACATTAGGGTTGGAACTAGCCCATTTTCTCAGAGAGAACCCGCCCGAAGCCAACAAATCGGTTAGCTCCCTCTGAAAACTGATAGCCTCCTGAACACTGTAACTACCAGAAACAAAATCATCAACATAGACGGAATTCTTTACCGCTTGAGCGGCATGGGGAAAGCGGACCCTCTCATCGTCAGCTAGTTTTTGAAGAACCCTTTGGCCAAGTACGGCGCACAAGATAAACCAAACGAGAGAGTTTTGAGTTCATACTCAACGATAGGATCGGAGGACTTGAAAACGCCACAGAATATGTTGGTATTTACAATCCTGGGGATCCAAATTAATACACCTGTACATTTGGCGGATATCGCACGTAAGAGCTATAGGGTAAGTACGAAAGTTCAAAATAATGTCGGCGATGTTGGATTGTAACTTTGGTCCTACCATGAGATTCTCGTTTAAACTTTGGTTCAAATCAGAACGTTCACTAGCATTGAAAACTACTCTACACTTAGTGCTATTGCTAGTTTCCTTGAGAACTCCATGATGAGTGAGTAAGTACGACGACGGAACACTTGCCACTTCCATGTGACCACTGTGTACATAGTCCTGAAGATTCTCGTGATAGAGATTTTTTAATGTTTCATTTTTATTCAGCCGCGCTTCTAACTTCCACAAGCGGCTCGTAGCGACCGTTCGAGTGGAACCTAGATTAGGAGGCAAGGAAGAACGAAATGGTAGCCTACAGACATATTTTCATCAGAAGAGCGAGAGGTAGTCTCATTGAAGAATTTTTCGCACTGCTCGTCCTCGGGACTGAGTTTCAGAGGCGATTCGGGGATTTTTTCTAACTCAAAGAATTCACGTAATTGATTCGAGAGAGGGTCTTCTTCACAAGAAGAAACAAAGAGAGATTGCATGTTGAGTAACGCTACGGGATTTGAGTCTAGAGATAGATCAGAAGGTATATTACCGAACAAAACATAACCGAATACGGTAGGTAGAACTGAAGGGTTCCCTTAATAATAGGTGTCTGTGTATCAAGTATTTCGGACACAACCTGAGCACCTAGTAGAATGTCTACCGGTCCCGGTTTATAAAATAAAGAGTCGGCTAATTTATCGCCGTAAGTATCGATAGAATTACGATATACGTGAACTGTAGGCATGTCGGAAGCAATAGAAGGCAGCACGACAGCCTCGAACGAAATTTGAGGATTGAGCTGGTGAGAAGGTACTACATGGCAAGAGACAAGGCCTTTGGGAGTTAAAGGCGTCGAGTTCCCTACACCACTGACCTTAGTCGAAGAAAACCGCTTGGGTAAATTTAATTTGTGAGCTAAAGAGGAGGTAATAAGATTTAATTGAGAACCTAGATCAATACAAACACGAGCGGAATGAAAATTTCCGAACACATCCTGGATTCGAACCTGGGCTGTGCCTAACAGAACTTGGGTTTCACTATGAGGGTTAGCTTTACATGAGAGAGTCTTACTAGACTCGGATGTTAAAACAACATCTTGCGTGTAAGAACAATGAGGGTTATCCGGGATTTGACTACCGGCAAGCACCTGGGGATTAGGTACAGAGCGAGGCGGGATCCCAGCCTGGGGGACCGCGTGCGAAACATCGAAATGAAGCAAAGTGTGATGGTTCTTACTTTTACAATGGTTACAAGAAAAGGTAGAGGAACAAGAAGACAGGGTATGGGTGCCTAAACAGGCGAAACAACGTTTAGCAGATTTTACAAAATCACGACGAGCATTAGGGGTTTGATTGAGAAAACTACTACAGCGAGAAAGTTTATGGGGGCCCTTACATAAGGGACAAACAATGGAAGAGGTTTGAGGGTTAGAATACTGAGGTTTAGCGTGAGCTGAACTAGCACGTGTGCGTTCTACTGAGCTAGCACCATGAGCAACAAAGGATCGCCTTGTCTGACCTAGGGTCGGCGAAAATTAGCTTGAATCTGTGACCTACTTGATGAATACGATGAGTCGGACATTTCAAGAACGGAACACCTATTTTTAACGAACGTGATTAAATCTTGGAAGGAAGGAATGGATTTAACTTTTACGTGCTCGTTCTCAAACAACTGCTAGTACGGGAATCGAGCGCTCTAAGGCCTATATGTAAGCAAAGAAAATCCGATAAATCCGTCAGATTAAGGGCTATTAGCGATTGGACGTTAACATGAATTTGGTCAAGAAACAAGCGAAGACCTTGTAAAGTCTCAGTGTTGAAAGTTTTGGTATCAAGGATTTTATTCGCATAGTGATTTGCAAGAATTCTAGGGTTCTGATACCGATCTGTTAAACGAGTGTAAGCAATGTGATAATTTTGAGCACTGAATTGCACTGCTTGAACTATTTTTAACGCCGGACCTTCGAGTAAAGAAACTAGATATGAGTACTTTTCTATGTCGGAAAGAGAGTCACGTGTGTGTATTATTTTATTAAACATGGAAATGAAGCTATCAAATTCTTCTAGATTTTCCCCTGAGAATTTTCCTATGTTTAACTGAGGTAATTTAGTTAGAGGACGGGACTGCCTCTCTGAATGCGTGTTTGCATTACTTTCTTCTCCTAAGGACAAATCCTGCTGACCCTTTTTTGTTCTATGAATCACTTGAATTTTAAAGAATATTCCTCAAAGGATTGGATGACGCTACTAACATCTTTGATCTGGTCCTCACTCGACACGAGGGTATTGTAATTCAGAATCTTATCATTTACTGCCTGAAATTCTGTTTGTT
>JAMCCL010000886.1:0-13553 GCA_024516035.1 Bactericera cockerelli | reverse complement strand
CGCGAAATCTGCAAAATTGAAAAATATCTCCGTTGCTTTTAGTACTTAGACACATGTATTGCACATGTATGATGTATTTGCCCTACAGATTACAAAAATGTAAAAAAATTTTTCCCTAGACTTGTCGTTTTTCCGGTAGACCAGAAAAACCATATTTCCCCGGGGAAAAATCTGCAAAATTGAAAAATCATCTCCGTTGTATAGTACTTAGACAATGTATTGCACATGTATGGATTAGTTTGACCTACAGATTACAAAATGTAAAATAAATTTTCTAGCACTTGTCGTTTTCCGTAGACCAAAAAACCATATTTCACCGCGAAATCTGAAAAATTGAAAAATCATCTCCGTGCTATAGTACTTAGACACATGTAATTGACATGTATGGATGTAGTTTGACCTACAGATTACAAAAATGTAAAATAATTTCCTAGCACTGTCTTTTTCGTGAGACCCGAAAAACATATTTCACCGCGAAATCTGAAAAATTGAAAAATATCTCCGTTGCTATGTACTTAGACACATGTATTGCACATGTATGGATGTAGTTTGACCTACAGATTCAAAAATGTAAAATAAATTTTCCTAGCACTTGTCGTTTTTCCGTGAGACCCAAAAAAACCATATTTCACCGCGAATCTGCAAAATTGAAAAATCATCTCCGTTGCTATAGTACTTGGGACACATGTATTGCACATGTATGGATTAGTTTGACCTAGATTACAAAAATGTAAAATAAATTTTCCTAGCACTGTCGTTTTCCGTGAGACCCGAAAACCATATTTCACCGCGAAATCTGCAAAATTGAAAAAATCACTCCGTTGCTATAGTACTTAGACACATGTATTGCACATGTATGGATGTGGGTTGACCTAAGATTAAAAAAATGTTAAAATAAATTTCCACCTTGGGTCGTTTTTCCGTGAGACCCAAAAAAAAACCCAAATATTTCACCGCGAATTCTGAAAAAATTGAAAAATCATCTCCGTTGCTATAGTACTTAGACACATGTATTGCACATGTATGGATGTAGTTTGACCTACAGTTTAAAAAAATGTAAATAAATTTTCCTACACTTGTCGTTTTCCGTGAGACCCGAAAAACCATATTTCACCGCGAAATCTGCAAAATTGAAAAATCATCTCCGTTGCATAGTACTTAGACACATGTATTGAATGTATGGATGTAGTTTGACCTACAATTACAAAAATGTAAAATAAATTTTCCTACACTTGTCGTTTTTCCGTGAGACCCGAAAACCATATTTCACCGCGAAATCTGCAAAATTGAAAAATCATCCCCGTTGCTATAGTACTTAGACACATGTATTGCACATGTATGGATGTAGTTTGACCTACAGATTACAAAAATGTAAAATAAATTTTCCTAGCACTTGTCGTTTTTCCGTGAGACCCGAAAAACCATATTTCACCGCGAAATCTGCAAAATTGAAAAATCATCTCCTTTTGCTATAGTACTTAGACACATGTATTGCACATGTATGGATGTAGTTTGACCTACAGATTACAAAAATGTAAAATAAAATTTCCTAGCACTTGTCGTTTTTCCGTGAGACCCGAAAAACCATATTTCACCGCGAAATCTGCAAAATTGAAAAATCATCTCCGTTGCTATAGTACTTAGACACATGTATTGCACTGTATGGATGTAGTTTTGACCTACAGATTACAAAAATGTAAAATAAATTTTCCTAGCTTTGGTCGTTTTTCCGTGAGACCCGAAAAAACCATATTCACCGCGAAATCTGCAAAATTGAAAAATCATCTCCGTTGCTATAGTACTTAGACACATGTATTGCACATGTATGGATGTAGTTTGACCTACAGATTACAAAAATGTAAAATAAATTTTCCTAGCACTTGTCGTTTTTCCGTGAGACCCGAAAAAACCATATTTCACCGCGAAATCTGCAAAATTGAAAAATCATCTCCGTTGCTATAGTACTTAGACACATGTATTGCACATGTATGGATGTAGTTTGACCTACAGATTACAAAAATGTAAAATAAATTTTCCTAGCACTTGGTCGTTTTTCCGTGAGACCCGAAAAACCATATTTCACCGCGAAATCTGCAAAATTGAAAAATCATCTCCGTTGCTATAGTACTTAGACACATGTATTGCACATGTATGGATGTAGTTTGACCTACAGATTACAAAAATGTAAAATAAATTTTTCCTAGCACTTGTCGTTTTTCCGTGAGACCCGAAAAACCATATTTCACCGCGAAATCTGCAAAATTGAAAAATCATCTCCGTTGCTATAGTACTTAGACACATGTATTGCACATGTATGGATGTAGTTTGACCTACAGATTACAAAAATGTAAAATAAAATTTTCCTAGCACTTGGTCGTTTTTCCGTGAGACCCGAAAAACCATATTTCACCGCGAAATCTGCAAAATTGAAAAATCATCTCCGTTGCTATAGTACTTAGACACATGTATTGCACATGTATGGATGTAGTTTGACCTACAGATTACAAAAATGTAAAATAAATTTTCCTAGCTTGTCGTTTTTCCGTGAGACCCGAAAAACCATATTTCACCGCGAAATCTGCAAAATTGAAAAAATCATCTCCGTTGCTATAGTACTTAGACACATGTATTGCACATGTATGGATGTAGTTTGACCTACAGATTACAAAAATGTAAAATAAATTTTCCTAGCTTGGTCGTTTTTCCGTGAGACCCGAAAAACCATATTTCACCGCGAAATCTGCAAAACAAAATTGAAAAATCATCTCCGTTGCTCTAGTACTTAGACACATGTATTGCACATGTTGGATGTAGTTTGACCTACAGATTACAAAAATGTAAAATAAATTTTCCTAGCTTTGGTCGTTTTTCCGTGAGACCCGAAAAACCATATTTCACAGCGAAATCTGCAAAATATTTCACGCGAAACTGCAAAATTGAAATCACCTGCAATAGTACTAGACACAGATTACATTATGATGTAGTTACTACAATTCAAAATGTAAATAATTTTCCGCTTGTCTTTTTCGTAGACCGAAACCTATTCGCGTCTGAAAATGAAATCTCCGTTGTATAGTACTTAGACACATTTTCACATTAGATGTAGTTGACTACGATACAAATGTAAATAATTTTCCTCACTTGTCTTTTGTGACCAAACCATTTCACCGAAATCTCAAATTAAAATCTCTCGTTAATATACTAGACACATTATGGATGGTTTGACTACGTTACAAATTAAAATATTTCCTAGCATTGTCTTTTTCGTGAACCAAACCAATTTCACCGATCTGCAAAATAAATATCTCCGTGTATGATTAGAACATGTATTGCACATTTGGATGTAGTTACCACATCAAAAATGTAAATAAATTTTCTGCTGTCGTTTTCGAGACCAAACATTTTCCCGAAATCTAAATGAAATCACTCGTTGTATAGTACTTAAACATGTATGCATGATGGATGTTTGACACAATTACAAAGTAAAATTTCTGCTCGTCTTTTTCGTAGACCAAAACCAATTTCACCGCGAATTGCAAATTGAAAAATCATCGTTTATATATGACCATTATGAATGTATGATGTAGTTTGACTACATTACAAAAATGTAAAAAAATTCCTACTTGGCGTTTTCGTAGCCGAAAAACATATTTCACGCGAATCGAAATGAAATCATTCCTGTAAGACTTACCATGTATTGCAATGTGGTGTATTTATACAATACAAAAATTAAAATAATTTCCAGCTTGTTTTCCGTACGAAACCATATTTCACCGAAATCTGCAAAATAAATCATCCGTTCTATAGTACTTAGACAATTTTGAATATGGATTAGTTTGACTACAGATAAAAGAATAATTTTACTGTGTTTTTCGGAGACCAAACATATTCCGCGATCTGCAAATTGAAAATTCGTTCTTCTAACACATGTATGACAGTAGGAGTGTTGCTACAGTACAAAATGTAAATAAATTCCTACTTTGGTCGTTTTCGGACCGAAAACCATTTCACGCGATTTGCAAATTGAAATCTTCGTGTATACTAAAATGTATTGCACATAGGTGTAGTTCCTAATAAAAAAGTAAATAATTCTCACTTGTCTTTCCGTGACCAAACCTATTCACCGCGAATCTGCAAATGAAACTCTCCTGATACTAGATGTATTGCACATATGGTAGTTTACTACAGATTACAAAAATGTAAATAAATTTCCTACCTTCGTTTTTCGTGACGAAACTATTTCACCGGAATTCAATTGAAAATCTCGTTGCTGTACTTAGACAATGTATTGCACATTATGATTAGTTGACTACAATAAAAAATGTAAAATAATTTTCTGCTTCATTTTCGTTAACCTATTGCACAATATGGATGTAGTTTGACTACAGATACAAAAATGTAAATAAATTTTCTAGCTTGTCGTTTTTCCGTGAGACCCGAAAAACCATATTTCACCGCGAAATCTGCAAAATTGAAAAATCATCTCCGTTGCTATAGTACTTAGACCAATGTATAGCACATGTATGGATGTAGTTTGACCTACAGATTACAAAATGTAAAAAAATTTCCTACTTTGTCGTTTTTCCGTGAGTCCCGAAAAAACCATATTTCACCGCGAAATCTGCAAAATTGAAAAATCATCTCCATTGCTATAGCACTTAGACACATGTATTGCACATGTATGGATTGTAGTTTGACCTACAGATTACAAAAATGTAAAATAAATTTTCCTAGCACTTGTCGTTTTTCCGTGAGACCCGAAAAACCATATTTCACCGCGAAATCTGCAAAATTGAAAAATCATCTCCGTTGCTATAGACTTAGACACATGTATTGCACATGTATGGATGTAGTTTGACCTACAGATTACAAAAATGTAAAATAAATTTTCCTAGCACTTGTCGTTTTTCCGTGAGACCCGAAAAACCATATTTCACCGCGAAATCTGCAAATTGAAAAATCATCTCCGTTGCTATAGTTTTTAGACACATGTATTGCACATGTATGGATGTAGTTTGACCTACAGATTACAAAAATGTAAAATAAATTTTCCTAGCTTTGGTGTTTTTCCGGAGACCCGAAAAACCATATTTCACCGCGAACTCTGCAAATTGAAAAATCATCTCCGTTGCTATAGTACTTAGACATGTATTGCACATGTATGGATGTAGTTTGACCTACAGATTACAAAAATGTAAAATAAATTTTCTAGCTTGTCGTTTTTCCGTGAGACCCGAAAAACCATATTTCACCGCGAAATCTGCAAATTGAAAAATCATCTCCGTTGCTATAGTACTTAGACACATGTATTGCACATGTATGGATGTAGTTTGACCTACAGATTACAAAAATGTAAAATAAATTTTCCTAGCATTGTCGTTTTTCCGTGAGACCCGAAAAACCATATTTCACCGCGAAATCTGCAAAATTGAAAATCATCTCCGTTGCTATAGTACTTAGACACATGTATTGCACATGTATGGATGTAGTTTGACCTACAGATTACAAAAATGTAAAATAAATTTTCCTAGCACTTGTCTTTTTCCGTGAGACCCGAAAAACCATATTTCACCGCGAAATCTGCAAAATTGAAAAATCATCTCCGTTGCTATAGTACTTAGACACATGTATTGCACATGTATGGATGTAGTTTGACCTACAGATTACAAAAATGTAAATAAATTTTCCTAGCACTTGTCGTTTTTCCGTGAGACCCGAAAAACCATATTTCACCGCGAAATCTGCAAAATTGAAAAATCATCTCCGTGCAATCTTATAGTATGTTAGTATTAGACACATGTATTGCACATGTATGGATGTAGTTTGACCTACAGATTACAAAAATGTAAAATAATTTTCCTAGCACTGTCGTTTTTCCGTGAGACCGAAAAACCATATTTCACCGCGAAATCTGCAAAATTGAAAAATCATCTCCGTTGCTATAGTACTTAGACACATGTATGCACATGTATGGATGTAGTTTGACCTACAGATTACAAAAATGTAAAAATAAAATTTCCTACCTTGTCGTTTTTCCGTGAGCCCGAAAAACCATATTTCACCGCGAAATCTGCAAAATTGAAAAATCATCTCCTTGCTATAGTACTTAGACACATGTATTGCACATTATGGATGTAGTTTGACCTACAGATTACAAAAATGTAAAATAAATTTTCCTAGCTTTGCGTTTTTCCGTGAGACCCGAAAAACCATATTTCACCGCGAAATCTGCAAAATTGAAAAATCATCTCCGTTGCTATAGTACTTAGACACATGTATTGCACATGTATGGATGTAGTTTGACCTACAGATTACAAAAATGTAAAATAAATTTTTCTAGCTTGGTCGTTTTTCCGTGAGACCCGAAAAAACCATATTTCACCGCGAAATCTGCAAAATTGAAAAATCATCTCCGTTGCTATAGTACTTAGACACATGTATGCACATGTATGGATGTAGTTTGACCTACAGATTACAAAAATGTAAAAAAATTTCCTACTTTGGTCGTTTTTCCGTGAGACCCGAAAAACCATATTTCACCGCGAAATCTGCAAAATTGAAAAATCATCTCCTTGCTATAGTACTTAGACACATGTATTGCACATGTATGGATGTAGTTTGACCTACAGATTACAAAAATGTAAAATAAATTTTCCTAGCACTTGTCATTTTTCCGTGAGACCGAAAAACCATAATTTCACCGCGAAATCTGCAAAATTGAAAAATCATCTCCGTTGCTATAGTACTTAGACACATGTATTGCACATGTATGGATGTAGTTTGACCTACAGATTACAAAAATGTAAAATAAATTTTCCTAGCACTTGTCGTTTTTCCGTGAGACCCGAAAAAACCATATTTCACCGCGAAATCTGCAAAATTGAAAAATCATCTCCGTTGCTATAGTACTTTAGACACATGTATTGCACATGTATGGATGTAGTTTTGACCTACAGATTCACAAAAATGTAAAATAAATTTTCCTAGCCTTGTCGTTTTTTCCGTGAGACCCGAAAAACCATATTTCACCGCGAAATCTGCAAAATTGAAAAATCATCATCCGTTGTCTTTAGTACTTAGACACATGTATTGCACATGTATGGATGTAGTTTGACCTACAGATTACAAAAATGTAAAATAGAATTTTCCTACACTGTCGTTTTTCCGTGAGACCCGAAAAACCATATTTCACCGCGAAATCTGCAAAATTGAAAAATCATCTCCGTTGCTATAGTACTTAGACACATGTATAGCACATGTATGGATGTAGTTTGACCTACAGATTACAAAAATGTAAAAAAATTTTCCTACCTTGGTCGTTTTTCCGTGAGACCCGAAAAACCATATTTCACCGCGAAATCTGCAAAATTGAAAAATCATCTCCGTTGCTATAGTACTTAGACACATGTATTGCACATGTATGGATGTAGTTTGACCTACAGATTACAAAAATGTAAAATAAATTTTCCTAGCACTTGTCGTTTTTCCGTGAGACCCGAAAAACCATATTTCACCGCGAAATCTGCAAAATTGAAAAATCATCTCCGTTGCTATAGTACTTAGACACATGTATTGCACATGTATGGATGTAGTTTGACCTACAGATTACAAAAATGTAAAATAAATTTTCCTAGCACTTGGTCGTTTTTCCGTGAGACCCGAAAAACCATATTTCACCGCGAAATCTGCAAAATTGAAAAATCATCTCCGTTGCTATAGTACTTAGACACATGTATTGCACATGTATGGATGTAGTTTGACCTACAGATTACAAAAATGTAAAATAAATTTCCTAGCTTCGGTCGTTTTTCCGTGAGACCCGAAAAACCATATTTCACCGCGAAATCTGCAAAATTTGAAAAATCATCTCCGTTGCTATAGTACTTAGACACATGTATTGCACATGTATGGATGTAGTTTGACCTACAGATTACAAAATGTAAAATAAATTTTCCTAGACTTGTCGTTTTTCCGTGAGACCCAAAAACCATATTTCACCGCGAAATCTGCAAAATTGAAAAATCATCTCCGTTGCTATAGTACTTAGACACATGTATTGCACATGTATGGATGTAGTTTGACCTACAGATTACAAAAATGTAAAATAAATTTTCCTACACTTGTCGTTTTTCCGTGAGACCCGAAAAACCATATTTCACCGCGAAATCTGCAAAATTGAAAAATCATCTCCGTTGCTATAGTACTTAGACACATGTATTGCACATGTATGGATGTAGTTTGACCTACAGATTACAAAAATGTAAAATAAATTTTCCTAGCTTGTCGTTTTTCCGTGAGACCCGAAAACCATATTTCACCGCGAAATCTGCAAAATTGAAAAATCATCTCCGTTGCTATAGTATTAGACACATGTATTGCACATGTATGGATGTAGTTTGACCTACAGATTACAAAAATGTAAAATAAATTTTCCTAGCTTGGTCGTTTTCCGTGAACCCGAAAAACCATATTTCACCGCGAAATCTGCAAAATTGAAAATCATCTCCGTTGCTATAGTACTTAGACACATGTATTGCACATGTATGGATGTAGTTTGACCTACAGATTACAAAAATGTAAAATAAATTTTCCTAGCACTTGTCGTTTTTCCGTGAGACCCGAAAAACCATATTCACCGCGAAATCTGCAAAATTGAAAAATCATCTCCGTTGCTATAGTACTTAGACACATGTATGCACATGTATGGATGTGTTTGACCTACAGATTACAAAAATGTAAAATAAATTTTCTAGCACTGTCGTTTTTCCGTGAGACCCGAAAAACCATATTTCACCGCGAAATCTGCAAAATTGAAAAATCATCTCCGTTGCTATAGTACTTAGACACATGTATTGCACATGTATGGATGTAGTTTGACCTACAGATTACAAAAATGTAAAATAAATTTTCCTACCTTGTCGTTTTTCCGTGAGACCCGAAAAACCATATTTCACCGCGAAATCTGCAAAATTGAAAAATCATCTCCGTTGCATAGATTAACAATATTACATTATGGAGTTACACAATAAAATAAAATAATTTCCGTTTTCCGGACAAAACAATTTACGGAATCTGCAAAATAAACACCGTTGCTTATAACACATGTATTCACAGTGATAGTTGACTCAATTACAAAGTAATATTCCACATGCGTTTTCGTAACCAAACCATTTCACCGCAAATCCAAATTAAAAAATCCCGTCATATTAAACATATCACATGGATTTTGACCTACAGATCAAAATGAAAATTCCACTTTTTTCCAACCCAAAAACATATTTCACCGCGAAATCTCAAAATGAAAATCATCTCCTCTAGTATAGACCATGTATACTATGATTATTTACCTACGATCAAAATGTAAAATAAATTTCCTACACTTGTCGTTTCCAACCAAAAACCTATTCACGCGAAATCTCAAAATGAAAAATCACTCCTTTAATCTAACACTTATTGCACATTATTATTTACCAATACAAATAAAATTTCCTACATGTCGTTTCCTAGACCCGAAAAACCAATTTCACCGCGAAATCTGCAAAATTGAAAAATCATCTCCGTTGCTATAGTACTTAGACACATGTATTGCACATGTATGGATGTAGTTTGACCTAAATTACAAAAATGTAAAATAAATTTTCCTACTTGTCGTTTTCCGTGAGACCCGAAAAACCATATTCACCGCGAAATCTGCAAAATTGAAATCATCTCCGTTGCTATAGTACTTAGACACATGTATAGCACATGTATGGATGTAGTTTGACCTACAGATTACAAAAATGTAAAAAAAAATTTCCTACCTTTGGTCGTTTTTCCGTGAGACCCGAAAAACCATATTTCACCGCGAAATCTGCAAAATTGAAAAATCATCTCCGTTGCTATAGTACTTAGACACATGTATTGCACATGTAAGGATGTAGTTTGACCTACAGATTACAAAATGTAAAATAAATTTTCCTAGCTTCGGTCGTTTTTCCGTGAGACCCGAAAAAACCATATTTCACCGCGAAATCTGCAAAATTGAAAAATCATCTCCGTTGCTATAGTACTTAGACACATGTATTGCACATGTATGGATGTAGTTTGACCTACAGATTACAAAAATGTAAAATAAATTTTCCTAGCACTTGTCGTTTTCCGTGAGACCCGAAAAACCATATTTCCACCGCGAAATCTGCAAAATTGAAAAAATCATCTCCGTTGCTATAGTACTTAGACACATGTATTGCACATGTATGGATGTAGTTTGACCTACAGATTACAAAAATGTAAAATAAATTTTCCTAGCACTTGTCGTTTTTCCGTGAGACCCGAAAAACCATATTTCACCGCGAAATCTGCAAAATTGAAAATCATCTCCGTTGCTATAGTATTGACACATGTATTGCACATGTATGGATGAGTTTGACCACAGATTACAAAATGTAAAATAAATTTTCCTAGCTTTGGTCGTTTTTCCGTGAGCCAAAAACCATATTTCACCGCGAAATCTGCAAATTGAAAAATCATCTCCGTTGCTATAGACTTAGACACATGTATTGCACATGTATGGATGTATTTGACCTACAATTACAAAAATGAAAATAAATTTTCCTAGCTTGTCGTTTTTCCGTGAGACCCGAAAAACCATATTTCACCGCGAAATCTGCAAAATTGAAAAATCATCTCCGTGCTATAGTACTTAGACACATGTATTGCACATGTATGGTGTAGTTTGACCTACAGATACAAAAATGTAAAATAAATTTCCTAGCACTTGTCGTTTTTCCGTGAGACCCGAAAAACCATATTTCACCGCGAAATCTGCAAAATTGAAAAATCATCTCCGTTGCTTAGTTAGACACATGTATTGCACATGTATGGATGTAGTTTGACCTACAGATTACAAAAATGTAAAATAAATTTCCTACTTGTCGTTTTTCCGTGAGACCCGAAAAACCAATTTCACCGCGAAATCTCAAATTGAAAAATCATCTCCGTTGCTATAGTACTTAGACACATGTATTGCACATGATGATGTAGTTTGACCTACAGATTACAAAAATGTAAAATAAATTTTCCTAGCTTGTCGTTTTTCGTGAGACCCGAAAAACCATATTTCACGCGAAATCTGCAAAATTGAAAATCATCTCCGTTGCTAAGTACTTAAACACATTATTGCACATGTTGGATGTATTGACCTACAGATTACAAAATGTAAAAAATTTTCCTAGCACTGTCGTTTTTCCGTGAACCCGAAAACCATATTTCACCGCGAATCGCAAAATTGAAAAATCATCTCGTTGCTATAGTACTTAGACACATGTATTGCACATGTATGATGTAGTTTGACCTAGATTACAAAATGTAAAAAAAATTTCCTACTTGTCTTTTTCGTGAGACCCGAAAAACCATATTTCACCGCGAAATCTGCAAAATTGAAAAATCATCTCCGTTGCATAGTACTAGACACATGTATTGCACATGTATGGATGTATTTGACTACAATTACAAAAATGTAAATAAATTTTCCTACTTGTCTTTTTCCGTGAGACCCGAAAAACCATATTTCACCGCGAAATCTGCAAAATTGAAAAATCATCTCCGTGCTATAGTACTTAGACACATGTATTGCACATGTATGATGTAGTTTGACCTACAGATTACAAAAATGTAAATAAATTTTTACTCGTCGTTTTTCCGTGAGACCCGAAAACCATATTTCACGCGAATCTGCAAATTGAAATCATCTCCGTTGCTATAGTACTTAGACACATGTATGCACATGTATGGATGTAGTTTGACCTACAGATTACAAAAGTAAAAAAATTTCCTACCTTGTCGTTTTTCGTGAGCCCGAAAAACCATATTTCACCGCGAATCTGCAAAATTGAAAAATCATCTCCTTGCTATAGTATTAGACACATGTATTGCACATGTATGGATGTAGTTTGACCTACAGATTACAAAAATGTAAAATAAATTTTCCTAGCACTTGTCGTTTTCCGTGAGACCCGAAAACCATATTTCACCGCGAAATCTGCAAAATTGAAAAATCATCTCCGTTGCTATAGTACTTAGACACATTATTGCACATGTATGGATTAGTTTGACCTACAGATTACAAATGTAAAATAAATTTTCTAGCTTGGTCGTTTTTCCGTGAGACCCGAAAAACATATTTCACCGCGAAATCTGCAAAATTGAAAAATCATCTCCGTTGCTATGTACTTAGACACATGTATTGCACATGTATGGATGTAGTTTGACCTACGATACAAAAATGTAAAAAATTTTCCTACCTTGTCGTTTTCCGTGAGACCCGAAAACCATATTTCACCGCAAATCTGCAAAATTGAAAATCATCCCGTTGCTATAGTATTAGACACTGTATTCACATATGATGTAGTTTGACCTACAGATTACAAATGAAAATAAATTTTCCTACCTTGTCGTTTCCGGAACCCGAAAAACCATATTTCACCGCGAAATCTGCAAAATTAAAATCATCTCCGTGCATATACTTAGACCTTATTGACATGTGTGTAGTGACTAGATTAAAAATAAATAAATTTACTTGTCGTTTTTCGTGAACCGAAACCTATTCACCGCGAATCTGCAATTAAATCACTCCTTCTTAGTATTAGAAATTTTGCACTTATGATGTATTTGACCTACATTACAAAAAGTAAAATTTTCCTAGCTTCGTTTTCCGGGACCAAAACCATATTCACGCAAATCTCAATGAAAATCTCTCCTTGTATATATTAACACATGTATGCACATGTATTTAACTACAATTACAAAAAAAAATAAATCAAATTTTAATTCCTAGTTGTTTTTTCCGTAGACCCAAAAACCATATTTACCCGAAATCAAAATTAAAAATCATCTCCGTTGCATAGTACTTAACAATTGCACATGTATGGAGAGTTTGACCTAAATTACAAAATGTAAAAAAATTTTTAGCTTGGTCGTTTTTCGTACCCGAAAAAACCATATTTCACCGCGAAATCTGCAAAATTGAAAAATCATCTCCGTTTTTTATAGTACTTAGACACATGTATTGCAATGTATGGATGTAGTTTGACCTACAGATTACAAAAATTAAATAATTTCCCACTTGTCGTTTTTTCCGTGAACCGAAAACCATATTTCACCGGAAATCTAAAATTGAAAAATTCCGTTGCTATAGTACTTAAACACATGTATTCACATGTATGATGATTTACCTACAGATTACAAAAAATGTAAAAAAATTTTCCTACCTTGGTCGTTTTTCCTGAGCAACAAAAAACCATATTTTCACCGAAATCTGCAAAATTAAAAATAATCCTCTTTGATTATAACATATTGCCATGTATGGATGTAGTTTGACCTACAGATTAAAAATATAAAATAATTTTTCCTACTCGTCGTTTTTGGAGACCCAAAAACCATATTTCACCGCGAAAAATGAAAATTGAAAATACTCATGTATTATTTGCATTATTACAGTGAAAATGTAATAAATTAAACTGTTTTTGAATCCAAACATTTCTACCGAACGAAAAAAAAAATTTCGCATTGTAAAA
>JAMCCL010000885.1:0-13627 GCA_024516035.1 Bactericera cockerelli | reverse complement strand
GAATTCCTCATCACTCCAAGCTCACATTCCTTGCGCTTGGAATCTGTCTCCAGTATGAATTTCAAGTTCATCCGTCGTTCTTGCTTATGCCCGTTGTTTTATTTTTGTTTCATTTTTTTTCGTAATAAAGACGACTGGCGGATTTCAAATTTAAATTTTAAAAAGGTAAGGATTTAGTTTTTTTCTTTTTGTGCCATTGCTTTTTTTCAAGACTTAATGTTGCTTTATGAATATCGCTTTTAAATTAACTTGAAACTTTAGTTTTGAAAACAAAGTTCTGAGTTAATATTTTGAGATTTACACGTTATTCAAAAGTATTTTGTTGTTGTTGTTCCATAAATATATTATTCTTTCGGTTTGAGACCACTTCGAAAATATTGCAATTTAAAGGATTGTTGCAATATTGCATTTTGATTGTTTGCTGTGCAGTAAAAGGTTCATGATATAGATACAAGTCATAGAACTTCTCTGTTTAGAAACCTTTTCCTTTTTCCCTGACAAAGAGAGAATTGACTGTACATTGGATTTGAGACATTGTCTAGTGATGAGAATTTAAGGAAGAATTTAACTTACAGAATTCCATTCACAATTTCAAGCCAATTCTAATTTCCTTCATTTAAATCTCTAAGGCATAACAAAACTTAGGAGCCTACTTGGGAATTTATGTTTAATTTCTTACTTTGATTAAGATAACTAAGAAATAATTTTCAATTTCCAAGCAAAACTACGTATTTTATTCACGCCAGTATCTTATTGATTATGCAATGTGAAGTACACTCATGTTTTAATATAACTATAATTTGAAACTATAAAATAATATAGCGAAATAATACAATATAACCTACTCTTGTTAGACGTTTTTATGATATCTGAAATTACATGGGATAAGACGATGGGATCATATTATTATCAAAGCTCAAACACGGCATTTTTAAAGGGAGTATGTATAGTATAGTATAGAAAGTAGTGCTTTATTAGACTGTCAGCTCGGGGACGGGAGTCCATTATGCAACGTTTAATTAGCACCTCTTTATTTATTGTAAATTAAATACGGTAATAGGTTTTTCGGTGGTAACGGTCTTGAAAACCATACGAAAACGATACAAAACTTTGAGCCAAATTTTGAGTTTCCTAGGTTCCCCAGATACTGTCATTGCAGATGATATACAGGGATTGTATACAGTGAGTGGACAGAGAAAAATACATGTTATACAGGGTGGAGACTGGAAAATTCACTCTTGGGGCGCGTCCTATGAAGCGCGAAGAAAAGGCAAAATGAAATTTTTAACCTGAAGAATAGCTCGAAATATAATAAATTGTATTTCACTTTTTATGAGTAAATTTTTTACTTTAAATTCAGAAAATCGAGGGGATCATTCTAGTGAAAAGCACGCACTGTAATAGAGTAAGTAAAATTTTCATTGTAAAAAAGTAAAATACAATTATTAGTTGTGGTATTTTTAAGGTTAAATTTTTCATCTTACTTTTTTTATCGCGTATAGGGGACACAACAAAGTTTACTGTCACACTTTCTACCCTTCATCTCACAAACCGTCTTAGCACACTCAAATTTTTTTGTAATGAATTTCTCAACAAGACTTTAAAACAATAAGCTACATTTTTATACATTATATTTAAGATTTTAAAGATGGCGGACTGCGCCCCCACCAAGTCGGAATCTAACATAAAATAAAGGGATATGGGGAGCTTTTTGTTGTTTATATTTTGAGTAGTTTCCAAGAAACTCAAGCCTGGATGAGATTTCATGGATGCTCCGTATAACATACTTTTTCTGTCTTGCTAGCTTGGTGGTCAAGGTGTCGTCAGTCTGATCATCCAGAGGTCGCGTGTTCGAATTCCACCCTGAGCAATGTGAGCATCCTCCCACTTGTGATTTTGACCACATATAATACGTCTTGGTCCTACTCGGGCACAGTATTAACAAGGCGATTATTATAATTATTATTATCTTCTGTATGGGCGGTTATACGTATTATTTCACAGTTTATGGGCGGGAAATTTATTCATTTTGATTGCTTCAAAGTTATTCATGACTTTTATTTAAAAGACGTAAGAGTATCTCTATAAAAAAATCGTGATATTCGGAAATTTTGTTATTTATTTTATATTAAGTTTAAAATTTCTTTTATTGGGTTTACGAACATATTTGAAACAAATCATATGCTAGTCAACTTCATTTTATCATGCAGATGCTTTGCATCGTCACAATGTTGTCGTTGTCTCCTGAAAATTGGACAGTATCATGATTTAAATCACTGGGTAAAAATTAAAAGTAATTTTAACTTTGTTCTTTATTGAGGGGTGGATGTCCCCAAAAATCAAATGCGTTTAGAAATTTAAAATTTGTCTAATTTTTAAAAACGTAAACTGAGACACTATTTGTCTTGTCAAGTCAAAGACAGTAAACATGAAGCATTCGCCCACAGTCACTTATTTTTTTAGAGCTGAGGAAGGATAACCTATTCAAGTAATTATTAGAACCTTGCTTTAATTATATTTGCTCTCATATGGGGGCTCATGTTAGGCGTCTCTATGACACAAACTATAGTTTTTTTTTAATTTATCCATAATTTGTTGTCACTTTCTTTGATATCAAAATTCAAAAAACTTTACTAAATCTACGCTGAAACCGGGATTAAAACCCCCCGGACCTCCAGGTTACAAGTTCTGCCGCCTTCCTGTTCAAGCAAATGGGTCGTTATGACACAAACTATAGATAAAAAAAGCTTTAAGATAAACCGTTTTAGTACTTTTTCCCTTTTAATATTTTTAGATGTTTTTCATATTTTTAAAAAAAATAAAATTCATCTTGGAAGCAAAAAATGTGATACTGTGAAAAAAAAAAAAAAAAATGTCTGTGATAAAAAAAAAAGAACCACAAAAATTTTTAATGGGCTGCCCACGAGTTTCTATTGCTCTCGCCGGCAGATTTCAAAGGGAAGCTGTACAAGTTTCGCCACGGATGCTTGTAGTTTGTGCCCAAGGTCTATCCGTTCATACTATTATGGTCTTGGAAATGATTTTACAAGGAATTTTGGGAAAAACGAAACAGTAAACTTCATTGTGTAGGAAAATACGTTTTAAAAAATTCTACTTACAGGTGAATGTTCTTTGATTTTTTTTCATTCCTACAGTCTTGTTACGATGAATTTTTTGCGCTCGTATAACAACCATTTTCAATTAATTTATTTTTACTTGGAAAGAAAAGCGATGTTCGATCCCGTTCTAATACCATCCCCCCGGTTACTAAGTGGCCTGTCACCCGACCCAGGGTAGAGCAAAAACCCCCCACAAAGCCATACGGAGAAACCTTTATTTCTTGTGTGGTCCAGCTAGAGATAACAGGAATGTCTTGCTCAAAACGTTTGTGTAAAAGGGGTAGTTAACCTTAACAAAGGGTTTCTTTTTTTCAAAACTTTTCTAAAAGTTTTTCCTAACCTCCCTTTTGCAGAAAAATAAACAAAAGTTTTTTTTTTAAATTTCCTTTGGGAAAATTACTCGCCTATCCTATTACTCTTAATTTCCTCGGTCCACTCCCCTTTCCCTTTCCTGACGTTCCCTCCTAATTATTTTTCCTTCAAGGTTCCGTTCTTGTCCTCCCCAATATCAATTTGGAAATGTCTTAAGGCATTTATTACAAATTTACAGGGTCGAACAGCTTTGGGTGCCCGAGGCATGGCCATACTTTATGCCAGATTATATTTACTGTTAGTTAAAAAAAACATCTATTGTTTTTTCTAATGAAATATTCTTATCTTTTAAATTTTGTCTTATTTAATTGATAATAATAATTAATTTTATAATATAGGGTGTTTAAATTAAAACACCGATAGCCACTATTTTCGTAATTTTTAAAAAAGAGAAACATAAAAAATATTCATTTTTATATTAAGGGGGCTTTTTCAGGAGATTTCAAAATTTTAATTTTAGGGGGCTTAGCTTTAAAATCTTAAATAGATAACCCATATTTCGATACATTTTCAAAATCCCCTGAAATTTTTATTTCTTTTCAATAAGGACACCTTCGATTGGACTACCCTGGAAAATTTTAAAATACTTAAGTATTAAAAAATTGGAAGCCTCGATAAACTCACTCCGGCAGTTCTGACTGATGGTATATGGGACTGTTGATATATGACTTTCGAGTTTGACTCTTTCCTTATTTAGTTAAAGTTGTGAAAATAGGTGATCTTATTTTAATGTTTTTATTTTTTTTTCAGTATCATAATTTTTGTTAAGACCCAATCGCCTCTGACAACACAAAGAGGCGTAAACAACTTTTCGAAATTTTTTCAGGAGAGCCAAAAATGAGTTTTCTTGTGCATAAATTTTCTGTTCCGGTAGGAACATTAAACTTCCTGTACCCGTGAATGACCTTCGAACTTTTTTGTTGCCAAATTTGATTATTTAACTGTGACTACAATTTACGCCTATTTGATTTGTTGAAAAAGGAAAATGGGGGTAGCCTGATTTTAATTTTTGTTGTATCTTTTCTTTGGTTTTAAAATTTGGGTTGTTTTTGTGAGAACAAAATATAGCACAAGTGACTCAATCTAAGCATTTAAAAACGATTCAAAAATTTTTGGTTTCGCCTCTTTGTGTTGTTAGAGGGCAATTTAATCAAAAATCTAGCTTAGCTAAATTTTTCATAAACTTGGGATTAAGCCACCGAAACCCTTTAGATTTCAAGTCCGCCGCCTTATCGATCGGCTACTAAGGTCAGTTTCTATAAATTTTTTATTCTGTGTTGCAAATTTTCTATTAGCAGTGAGTGTTTGCGTATACAGGGGGTCCCACCAAACTGGACCCTAAAATTTTACTCGGCCCCTGAAGGAGTTTTTTGAAAAAAAAAAAAAAAATCTAGGGTACATGTGCAAATTTATGCGGTTTCGTTATGAAATTTTTTTTTATACAGGGTGTTCAAAGTCAAAAATTTTGAGATGTCAACTTTCGATTTTTAAATGGATCGACCTGAATTTTATTTGATAATTTTACTTCTAAATGACTCTTGGTACTTTTTTAAAAACAAAAATATTACATACAGGGTGTTTTTTTTTTCGACCAATTTTTTTTTCTAAATCTTGAATAACTCAAGTTCGGTTAATTTTTTCAATAAGAAGAGAATGTGTTTGTGTAATGAATACACGCACTTTCATTGGCATCAAAAATTTTTTATACAGGGTGGTTACAAGTGAAAATAATGACTTGTTTTTTTTTTAAAACCGAGTTTTTTTAATTTTTTATTTAAGATTAATCATTCTTGTCTAATTTTACACATTTTTCGTTGTCATACGAAAAACAAAACTAAAGTGTTGTACAGGGTGAGACATAATTTTTTTGTAACATCCTGTATATGGGCAGTCAAAGAGACGCAAAATTAAAATAAAGATAAATATGCAAGAAAAACTTTGATTTTTAATTTAACTAAAAAGTTATGGTGTTTTAATAATATTGTCGCATGGACCACCCTGTAGATATTTTCTTAAACCATCATATGAGTAGTCGAAACTGTCTAAAATTCAACGAGGAGTCCAAATCTGAAATAAAAAAAAATGAATTCAAAAAGCCATGCTCAATTTTGTGTCTACACATTACCTACTTTTATTTCAAGTTTTAAAATCATTCAGTGTGGACACCAAATTGAAATGGCTTCAAAATTGTGTTTTTTACTTGTTTTTCCACATGATTCGAAGTGTTCGTTGAATTTTATACAACTTAGAGTACCTACATGATAGTTTAAGAAAATATCTACGGGTGGTCATGCGACAATATTAGTTAAAACACCATAACTTTTTTAGTTAAATTAAAAATCAAAGTTTTTCTTGCATATTTAGTCTTTGTAATCAATTTTTGCGTCTCTTTGAATGCCCTATACAGGGTGTTACAAAAAAATTATGTCTCACCCTGTACAACACTTTAGTTTTGTTTTTTCGATATGGACTAACGAAAAATGTAGTGTAAAATTAGACGAGAATGATTAATCCTAAATAAAAAAATTAAAAAAACTCGGTTTTAAAAAAAATCCAGTCATTATTTCACTTGTGAACCACCCTGTATAAAATTTTTTGATGCCAATTGAAAGTGGTGTATTCATTACACAAACACATTCTCTTCTTGTTATCGAAAAAATTAACCGAACTTGAGTTATTCAAGATTTAGAAAAAAAATTGGTCGAAAAAAAACACCCTGTATGTAATATTTTTGTTTAAAAAAGTATCAAGAGTCTTTTTGAAGTAAAATTTATCAAATAAAATTCAGGTCGATCCATTTAAAAATCGAAAGTTGACATCTCAATTTCTGACTTTTGAACCACCTGTATAAAAAAAATTTCATATTGAAACCGCATAATTAGACATGTACCCTAGATTTTTTTATTTTTCAAAAATCTTGCAGGGGCCGAGTAATTTGAGGTGTCCAAGTTTGGTGGGACACCCTGTATTTAAAATTCGTATTTACAAAGTTAACTCACATCTATGAATTATTTGTCAAGTAGTATAGAGCAAACAAAAGAAATTTTAATACGAGCATATATATTATTATTATTTCTTTAAAAAATTGCGTATACGGCTGTAAGACGGCATACATAGTAGCGTTATTGCTTTTTCATGTTCCTATTCTAAGTTCATTCCTACGTGCTTGTATCAAGTGTAGATATGATTCGCATCACATAATATACAATACGAGTATGTTGAGTCTTAGTAATATTCAAACTGTTCAAAAAGAAGAGATGGTATGAGAAAAATACATCCATTACTTTTTTTCCATTTAAAAGAGCACAAACGAGGAGAAAAAAGGAAATAAGCTTCAACTTGAAAGGAATAATATAACTCAATTATAATAAACGCAATAGTAGAGTAAAATGCACTCACTTCTGCTGCAGATCTGACGGGCACTCTTTCAATATTTCCCGACGAGGTCAGGACCGCAAGCCACAACGTGGCACAAAAAGAGGATTTGCACGAGAAATCTCCAGGGTTTTAATTCAGACCATGTGTTGCTCTGAAAAAGTGAAATCTAATTAACTTTTTTTATTCATACGAGTATTGTAGTAATGAAACACTGGCACCTGTTGACCTTTCAGGCGACTATTGAAAAAATATTAAATGTAGGTAACGGTATGAAAGCGATTTCAAGTGCTATTTGTGTGAAAATGTTGTCAAGTACCAATATTTATTAAACTGTTCAAAAAAGGACTCATTAAATGAGGTCTTTTGATAATTTATTTATTTAATAAACAATTTTTTTTAGAATTAATTTGTCCATATGGTACTGCATTATTGTTGTAAAACGTATATAAAAGATAATTGTTTGAAAATTCCAAATTTAATATTTATCCCCTTAGTTGCGTCTTTTCAAACACACATTTCTTTTCTAGGGTGTAAATCACCATCTACGTAGAATTACATATATGGTATAAAAAAGTTTTTCCTCTTCCTTTTTAATAGTAATTATGTAAATTTTTATTTTACTTAACCATTTCATCAGAAATCACTTAGTTTTCGAGGGGATTTAATTTTTATTACGCTCGTGACGGTTTATGGATATTAAACTTTTTCAACAACTTCAGTGCCACGCTGTTTTTAGAGAACTTCGCCAAATGCTATGAGCACCCTTTTGGGATCTCAATCAGCATGACAAAACAATTAATGAGACCCCATTTGGAATCTGTAACAATGTTTGAATACAAAGAAAAATTTATTCTAGGAAGCCATACATGAGTACTACCCATTTGGGACCTCATACAGTTCAGCCCGAAAAATTTAATTTACAATTATTTTAAACTTCTGGAATTCCTGTCTTCGAGTTACAGTCAGATCAGATTGGAAAAAAGTATCATGAGTTGTTGAGAAATGTCATTCCAAATATTGGCTTGGCACTTTAGTGAAGTTCTGTGAGTTTCCAAGTGGGAACTCATGGCACTGAAGTTGTTAAAAACGTTTTTATTTCATATTGTCGTTTTAGTTGTTATGCTAACTGATGACTTCTCGTATTACAATGTAGATAGTTCTGTTCATGTTGAATTTAGAATCTCATAGGTTCTTTTGGAAAAGCTTTTAAAGTAAAAAAAATGTCTCAAACTTTTTTGACCCTGCGTCCTGACAGATCCAAAACGTATCAGCTTAAGAAAGTAATATAAATGAGTATTCCAATGATGACGCAATATTGTTTATGGTTTTTAAATAATTATGTACATGGACATTTGTATATACAAAGGTATGTATATACGAGTCATTCAGAATCAACTCCAGGACACATTGTAAGATTAAAATAATCTTAGTTAGTTTTTCGAAAAAATGAAAAAAAAAAAACATTGAAAAAAAAGTTTTCACCTTAAAAATAAACTCGGCCGGGTTCAAAATAAGTCAAATGGTTTCATGTCTTTGTGTTATTATGATTATTGAGTAAATTTCCCAAGGAAATACCTAATACTTAACATTTTGTAATATTTGCATTCAAAACTGAGTTATTACTTTGATTATATCTCCGTTCGCTGGCATTTTTAGAAAAATGATCTGAGATTACTTTAGTCTAAGGAATGTCCCCTAAATTTGATTCTGAAATGTTCTATATAAAAAACTTGGACACCTTTTATAAAAAGCAATGCTTGTCGGATTAAAAACAGAATGAAAAGCGGGGCTTTTTTAAATTAAATTTTCAACGCTAGTAGGGTACTTTCTACTTTCTAGCGAAAGCTATTTCTTTGAAAGTAACCCTTCAAATTTATAAAAATAAACCATGAGAAGAATAACACAATTAGTGGTTCCTTTGATCTTCAACAAAATACATTGCATGCAGTCACTGGGCTCTTTGTATCCTATACATTTGCTATTTTAAGTTGATGACTGTCTATCTCAATGTATAGTGGTATTTACACTTGCTGATTTACTGCTAAAGGGTTAAAGTTATCAAAGGGAAAACAAAATACTTAGACATGAATTGTCTTTTTGCATATCATAAAATTATTAACTATAAGCTTATGTTAATAAATATTTTTAAAGTCGGTATTAATTTAAGGTAAAATTTCACTTAGATAGTGGAATTTGACTTTATTCAATGAATCTACGAGAGTTGAATATTTCCGTTTGAGAAAGAGAAAAGAATATTAAACCAAGGAATTAATATTAATATCTGCTAATACAATATCAATCTCAATATAAGAAAAAATGTGTAAAAAATCTTTAACTTCTTAAAAAGACAATTTTATTATATAAAAGTTTAAAATTTCTTAACGGTCACTCGATATTTGTTTTTTTTGTTTTTTTTTTTTGTTTTCGAGATAAGTTGAAAACAAAATGACCGAATTTCATGACTTTTTTTGCGGGTACGCACTTATCACGAACCATGTCATAAATTCTCTTTTTTGGAGGGTTATTCTCCTGCTTTCAATAAAGAAACTTGAACGAATAAATAATTTAGCTCAATTTCGAAAAGAGTGACCGATTACAAATTTGTAATCTTTCTAACCCTTGCAGATTATAGAAAGTAAAAATACGAATAGTAATTTATTATAGAACCACAATTTTCAAGAGGTTGTAAATCAGATTTGACATTTTTCAAATACTTGAAAAATTTCGTCCCCTATAGGAGACGAAATGATGAGACTACAGTGAGATACATCGTGAGATCGATAGAGAAAGAAATAAATAAAAAAGGAAAGAAGAGAGAGAGAGAGAGAGAGAGAGAGAGGGAGAGAGAGGGAGAGAGAGAAGAGAGAGAGAGAAAAGAGAGAGAAAGAGAAAAAAAAGAGAGTGGAGAGAGGAGAGAGGAGGAGGTGGAAAAGAAGAGAGAGAGAGAGAGAAATCTGTAAATTATATGCTTATGACATCTGAACAGCATCTCTTCCTATCCATCTTGGTGCACCATCGCATGTACTTGTATGTAATACTAAGTACATATGTACATAGTTTGTTGAGGATTAGAGAGGAAAAGTGGAGAAAGAGGCAGAGTGGAGAAAGAAATACTAAAGAGAAAAAATGGGAGGGGGCAGATAAATAAGAAGGATAGAACACGAATCCTAGCGTTGAAACAAGATGTTTTGTAATTATTGCCAGGAAAAATATACATTACCTGGATTAAAAATCCGATAGTTCTGATTTTTGGTTTTTTGTAAGTATCACTACCGGTGGTAAGAATCCAGATTAGCTACTTCTATAAACTTGTGCAAACTACTTAGCAGACTAAAAACTGCGTAATTTGATACCCAAAGTTGGCACTTTTGCATTGAATGGGCACCCACTCGTACATTGTTAAATCAGTTCAGTCCATCTGCTACAGTTGATTCGCAAGTTTATTTCTATGTGCGTACAAAATTCCAACCCTGCCTGGAGGCTCCTCCGCTAATGACTTTTTAAATTGATTTTTATTGAATGTGGAATTTTATATGCACATTAGGAAGGCGTTGATTTCCATGAATTTTTCGATATCTCTGAGTGAAGTTGAATTATGTGAGAAAACCCAAAATAGTGGCAACTTCGTGTTTCCAGTTTCACGGGTTTTGGTATCTCGCACTAGTTTCCGGAATTAAAAAAACCTGGTTTCTTAAACTCGTGCCCGGTAGTTTCCTAACTACATAAAATCAGAAATCAGAGCTAGCTGGTGTTTAGCTCCAGGCCATTATTTTCAGGGCGACAAAATCGAGAACTTAAGTTATGATAGCATCAGAACAATAGGAAAAACAATACAAAAACCCGAGACTTAGTTCCACAGAGGTATTACAAAAAGTTCTACTAATTCCGCCCTTAGTGTCCACATATTATCTATGGGCTAGTTCAGGACTCAGGAAACAAACATCCAATATAAAATGAGGTTCATGTTGTAGTTTTTTCCAGAAAATGCTGGGAGTCTCGGAAAAATATGAGACTCAGTTTGTACGTTTAATGGTTTGCTATGAAGGAAACATGCTACGATGTAATGGATATTCCTGCAATAGATGCGATTTTTTTTTTGTTTTTGTTGTTGCTTGTGTTTTTGAGAAATTGTAGATCAAGGTAGTTTGCAGTGACGGTTTTATGTTGCATAATTGATGCTTAAAAACATTTATAAGGACTTGTAAACTAAAGGTTCATGTATCGAATCCCAAGCATGTCGATGTTGAAGAAATATTTTTAACAGTCCCACAACGGTATGGTTTAGTATTGATGAGGAGCCGCTGGTTTTATTTAGGGTAGGCAGCCATGGATACCGGGCGGTCCATGTCTGAGTCCCACACTTTTCGGCATGAGTTTTCCCCCTCCTCAAAAAAAGCATATCGATGTGGTTAAGGCGCCAGGATTGTAATGTAAATAAGCTAGCACATAGATCCGCTTATCGGATCGCATACAATGCTTGGATTTTTCCTGCTTTATTTGGTAATCTGAAAATATAATATATTAATAATGAGATTGAGGGTTAGGTGTTAGAGAATCCTTTGAACATTAACATGGACAAAGTGAATACCTTCAACTAAACAATAACCTCACCTAGCTAATACCTTCCACAGAACATTTACCTCACTTAAAAAAGAACAACTGAATACCTTCCACTAAACAGTATCATCATCATGTGACATCAAAATGTGAAAATTTCTTATTTTACAAGAAGATGATAAAATCAGATCTTGATGTGTTGGATTAATTATTTTTATTTTTCAAACTCGACAGAGATTGTTCCATATTTAATTTGGTAGTGATGAGCATGATAAATGCAACGAAAAAAGCTTGGATATTTTTAGATTTTGAGATGACCCAAAAAACCATCATCTTAAAAGCAAACCATATATCCTCCATTTCTTTTTTTTTTGAAGGTTGTAGGGTTGACATTTTCTTTGGTGCAGTTGGGTAAATCAAAATTACAAATTAAAAATAATAAAAAAAAGCATTTTCAGTTCCTTTGAAAAGAAATGTTGATATTTTGAAAACATGAGAACAATGGAATGTTGTTAGACTCCCTTTGTTTAAGGAGACAAATAAGAAAGATATCAAATTTAATTTGTTTATTGATTTACTGTCAAAACAGCACTTTTGGATTTCTGCCAATATTGCCTTGACACAATCAACATTATGAAGAAAGATGATGAGAAATAATTTCAAATTGTATTTAATTATTTCTAGCTTTTCCCGAGGAGAGTATTTTTAAAACTATTGAAAGCTACTTAGAAAAATATCCCTACCTTTCTTAACGCACGAAATGCGAGTCTTCAATAAATTCTTTTTAATTAAATTAAAGTAAATGAAATTTCCATTCTCAAGAAGAACTGTCTACAGGGTGTCCCGTATACAGATGCAAATATTTTGAGGGTAGGTTCAGCCCACCGTGGATATCATATGAGCGAAACTTGCAGTGGGGCATTTTGCTTCGTTAAAGAGTTATGGGCAAATCCTGTTTTTCCCCACAGGTCTAGAGGTCACTTGGATCGATGCACGTTTTTAAAGAAATGATAGCCAGTAAGTAATTTTTGACTTCATGTATGGATAGTCATGCATATTTCCCTTTAAATGCAGTTGGTTGCATAAAAAAATATTGAAAAACCAGAGAGGTATTTAATCATAAGTTCAATATTTTTCTAAAATTTGATTTTTTCCCTTTTTTCCCTTTCGTAAATTTAAAGTACTTCTACAATTGCAATTCACTAGTTAAAAAAAATTCCCTATTATGTTTAGTTTTAGAAAAAAGAAAGCTCATTTATATTACTTTAAAGATAATGGAACGCAGTACACACAAAGCTCAAAAAACACTTCTGAATCATGATGGAAAATTCGAAGTTGGCTGAATTTTAACAGAATTGGCGCGTAATTTGATGTATAAAATTACACTGCTCTGGGATGTTAACAGAGGGAAATTGGTCATTCACAGTGGTTGGTCGGTGTGAACTTTTATGTGAATGGGGTTACGGGGTCACAGGGTTATCATGAGGAAAAATGAGGAGAGGCTGCAACGAAAGCAGCAACCAGTGGTGTAATTATGGACAAAGAATACACATGGAGAAAGACTCTGGCTAATAACAAAATTGTGATTTTTTTTTTAGAAGTAAAATAAAAAATATCATTTTTGTGTTTTATCACAATCATGATATCAAAAACATAACAAATAGTGCCGAAAATTAACCTTGGGTAAAACTCGAACATCCAACCTTAAGGTTACTTTATTATTATTAATACTTTATTGATAAACTACAAACATGATACATTCTGCAACACAGGACATGAAATGAAAAGAACCCAAAAGAATATGTAGCGAACAAGGGCGGGTTAAAGCTTGTGGCTTTCTTTCCACCGAACAGGTTGATCGCCTTGTTATTTTAATATTAGATTGATTGTATAGTTGGTTAATAGAACTTTTGTGCTCAGAAAATTTTCATTTATAACTTGCAGTTGGCACAAAAATGGTCACACAGACCGCTTCAGGCTCGAGTGTTCTTCAAAATGCATAGCGCCCAGATTCAAAATTTGAAAGATGTGTTTCTTTCCTTCTGGTGCCGTTTAATAAGTCGTATTCATTCGTTTCTTCACGCGTCTGAAATAACTATGTATTTATTAAAACAAATAGCAATGGGTATTTTTTTACCGAGTGATACGCAGAATTGCAATTGTAAAAGTACTCTAAATTCACGAAAGGGGAAAAAAAGGGA
>JAMCCL010000884.1:0-13664 GCA_024516035.1 Bactericera cockerelli | reverse complement strand
TTCTTTTAACACACCCTGAAATGTCAACGATAACAGCACAAAACTGTATTGACAGGAAAAACTTGATATTCCGAAAAAAATATCCATATATATCAGAAATTAGAGAAGAAGTACAACAGATAATAAATCAAAATAATGAACAACAAATAAATGAAGAAACAAGTATTCTAAATTCTTCAATTAGCAATGGAACTGTGTTAAGCATTGAAAACATTGTTGAGTCTCCTATTCAAAACATTGTTGAGTCTCCTATTGATAATAACAACATTATACAAAATACAGAGATAAACAATAACTTTCTTGGAAACATTCATAAATATGAAGATGTGAATCCCTTCTCCAGGCCTGGCATACCAAGCCTAAAGAACAAAAATATCAATAAAACAAAATTGTTAGATATCAACTCTTGCATAGGTCTATATCTTGGAGAATCTGAAGACTTGAAAAAAATACACACAGCACTCTACTGTGGGGCAATAACATATATTGAATCTGAAAATATGAAACTGGTAAAAAACAAAGAAAATGATGATACTCGTACAAACAGACGTGAAAACAACAATGAACCCGCTTGGCGGATAAGGTTAGAGAGAACCATTGCAGCCTTACGTTCCGACCGTGATATTTTAGAGGAATATCTCAAAGGTAATCAGTCTCCTAGAGTAGGCAGAGTTATGACAAAAATATGCAAAAAAATAAAAATAGACATAAACGATAAAAGACAGCTGACTCTGCATAAGGATTTTTTAAGACAAAAGATCCAAGTCCAAAGTTCAAAACTCGTTCGATACAATGACACATATAAGAGAAAAACGCAGAATCAATTGTTCGCCAGAGACCAACAGAGATTTTTCAACAATATACGACAAAATAATTGTGACACCAACAACAACCTGGACATTAATAATGATCGTTTCATAAATTTCTGGTCAAATATATGGAAAAATAACAATGAAGCCAAAATTGATGAAAATTGGATAAAAGATCTTGAACAAGAGACTTCATGTATTCCACATTTCAGTAACATTGTAACAATAGATCATATTGCTAAAGTTCTCCGTAAAATATCTAATTGGAAATCTCCTGGCCCGGAAAAACTACATAATTTTTGGTTGAAATATTTCCCATCAGTTTATAAAAACATCCAAAAAAGTTTTACAGCATGTATAGATAATAATGAATTATTCCCTGAATTTCTAATCAAAGGTAGAACAACATTAATCTACAAAAAAGGTGATCAAACTGACCCAAAAAACTATCGTCCTATCACCTGCCTGTCATCCTTATATAAATTATTCACTAGCATCATAAATGAACAGATATACCAACATTGTGAAGAAAATAAACTTATTGACGAAGCACAAAAAGGATGTATCCGAGGTTCTATGGGCTGTAAGAATCAATTGATTATTGACTCAGTTATATTGAAACAAGTAGAAACGAAGAAGAGAAATTTAAATGTATGTTACATCGACTACTTTAAGGCGTACGATGCATGCCCCCACAACTGGCTCCTTAAGGTATTAGAGATTCATAAAGTATGTCCAAAAGTAATTATTCTATTAAAGTACTTCATGACAAAGTGGAAGACAAATATCAAAGTGAATAATAGCCATATAGGGGAAGTAAATATTCAACAAGGAATTTATCAAGGTGACGGGCTATCGCCTCTGTGGTTTTGTTTGGCCATCAACCCCTTATCCAGACTGTTGAACAATTCAAAACTGGGATATAGACCGAAAGTGAAAGATGATGTCAGAATATCGCATTTATTATTTATTGATGATATGAAATTATACGCAGAAAGCAAACAAAATATAAAAAAGTTACTAGACATAACAGAGATGTTTAACAAAACAGTAGGCATGCAATTTAATGTTGACAAATGCGCCACAATCAACATAAACCGTGGCAAAACGACGGATGATTCAGTACAGTCATCCCAAGAAACACACACAAATATACGGAGTATGAAAATTGACGATCAGTATAAATACCTTGGAATCCATGAAAATCAAAAAATCAATCATGCCCAACTAAAATCTCAATTCACTGAAGACTACAAAAAAAGGATTACCAAGCTCCTCAATTCCAAACTGAACGGAAAAAATATGATTCGTGCTATCAACAGTTATGCCATACCAACTTTGATTTATTCATTTGGAATTGTTAAGTGGAGCGAAACAGATCTTGAGAACTTGGATATCCTAACAAGAACCTTGCTAACTAAATTCAGAATGTTACACCCTAACTCGTGTGTTGAAAGATTATACCTATCACGGGAAGAAGGAGGCAGAGGATTGATAAATATTAAAAAAATGTGCATGAAAATCGAAATAAATATGGAGAAACACTTAAAAAGTAGTCAGGATAAAATCATGAAGAAGATCATTGAAATTGACAATAAATACACCCCACTCAATTTAAAAAGTGAAACAACAGCAGAAAATGTGATGGATAAGGAAGCACTCAATGAACTGTGGAGATCAAAAGCATTACATGGAAGATATCCGAAATTTCTTGATAATAACCAGATCGATAAAAAAATGTCCATTGAATATAACCGTATTGGATATCTTTATGCAGAAACAGAAGGCTTCATCTCAGCCATCCAAGATAAAGTCATCCGAACTCACAATTATGAAAAGAATATCTTGAAAATGGATGTTATCGATAAATGTCGCAAATGTTACAAAAATAATGAGACCATAGAACATATAATGGGAGGATGCTCTGCACTAGCCGATACTGTTTATTTAAGTAGACACAACCAAGTCGCCAAGATAATCCATCAAGAACTGGCAAAAAAATTCGAACTCATTAGTGATCCTCCCCCACCCTACAAGTACACACCAGAACCCGTGCTAGAATCAAAAAGCCATTTACTCTACTGGGACCAAACCATCCTAACAGATAGAACTGTAGCCCACAACAGACCTGATTTGATCTACATCAATAAACAAGAAAAAACAGCTTTAATGATAGATATAGCTGTTCCTTTGACTCACAACATCACAAAAACAGAAATAGAAAAAATCAGCAAATACGAAGACCTTAAAGAGGATATGAAGAAGACGTGGAAACTGAAGTCAATCAGAATAATACCAATTGTAATGTCAAGTGAAGGTGTGACTTCGTATAATTTCTCGAAGAACATTGAAATGGTTGGCATCCGGAAATCAGTGAAATGGAAGATCCAGAAAAGTGTCATCTTACAATCCTGCTATCTAGTCCGAAAGTTTTTGAGTTCCTAATTTTTTTAATTCTAATTTTAATACTGATCGTCAAAGTTTATGTGAGAAAGTATGAATTTACTCCTCACATAAACTAAGAAAAACTGTTAATAAAAGTACATGTCCATGGTTCATAATAATAATAATATCGTCTTATTTATACTGCCCAATTAGGACTATTAAGTCCCATTATTCCAGCAGTAAGCCAAGACGTATTATTATGTGGTAAAAATCCCAAATGGAAGAATAACTTGTCATGTCCCAGCTGGGTTTCGAACCCGCGACCTCTGGTATCTCTGGATTCAGAGAGTGCCGCCTTTACCACTGAGCTACCGGGACAGACTATAAAATAAGATAGAAAATAAATAAATAAAATAACCCAAAAATTTAAATAAAAAAAATCCTTACCCGGTGAAACAACTCAGGCTTCTTATCCAGAACAGCCGTGGTGGGTAGTACCCCCGCGTTGTAATACCATATAGAGGCATTGTATTCTTTGTAAGTGTCCAGCCACAGTGGTATGATCCGTGCATCTTTATGAGCCATGAGAATTTGGGTACCTGGAACAGACGAAATCTTCATTTATGCACACTTTTTTTTATAATAATTTATTTTATTTGAATGATAAATTAAAAAAAAAAAAATGAGAGAGTTATAGAAACTAGATTAAGAAAATTAGTCGAAATTCTTGAAACCAGTGTGGGTTTGTATCTGGCAAATCAACAACTGATGCCATACAAACTCTTAGAATATTTGTAGAAAAATATTGAGATACCAAAAAGAACCTACATATGATCTTCATAGACCATGGAAAAGCCTATGATACCCAGAGATCTTATTTGGAAAGCGTTAAGAGACCATAAATTTCTAGAAGAATAAATACGTATCATTCAAGGTAATTATGTATACCAACACTGCAAAGAAAACCAGATGCACCCTTGGAACATTAAGTGAGTTCATGGTCAAGGTAGGCGTCCACCAAGGATCAGTGCTATATCCTTTACTATTCATAATAATAATAATGAATTATATAAAGAAGACGAAATGCAAGGCCTCGAAAAAATATTCTTATTCACGGAAAATGTGGCATTGATTTCAACAGAACCGTATTATTATTATTATCGGTGATGTAGGTGATCCTAATATTATAAGAGACCAGAAAAAACACACACCTAGAAACATTTTATCATTCCATTCCACCACATACTCGAAGCGGCGGTACGAATTCAGGCTGCCCGTCACATACACATCCGAGTCCAGATAGATGCCTCCGTGTGTCTGCAGCACCTGCTGTCGAGCCACGTCGCTCGAGTGCCAGTTCATGTAGGGGCCCTTGAGACTGTGCCCGCGGATGGACGTCGGCTGCGCCAAGTAGACAACTTTGACGTGGCCAAACTCAGGCAACCTCTGAATGACGTCCCAGTAGCGGCCCGTGAACCGGAACCCATTGGTGTGGATCTGCAAGACGCGAGGCTTGTGGTTTGCCAGGATGGAGGCAATGCAGATCATTTCCACGAACTCGAAAGTTTCCTGGTTGAATTTGATCAGGTGGACGATGTCGGGGATCTGAGAACAGAGGGTTTAGAATGGGTTTTATGGACGTTCATATCCAATGTTTCGTATCCATGAAAAAAAACCAGAAATTTTATCTGCTCAATTTCGAAAAAAACTGACCGCAAACAATATTTTCTATAACTTATCTGCAAAAAACAATTAAAAGTAAAAGTACTATTCAGTTCCAAACAGGCGCGGCCGGTGCTAAGGAGCTGCTAGCATCCCCAGACAAAAAAAGAGAAAATTTTCTCAAGTTCTTACTCGTACTCAATGAAAATCATCACACTTTTCTAGAATAATAATTATTTTAACTATGAGTGGCATGGTAAACAAACTCAAACTCTTTAGATACTGAAAGACCGACACTTTTAATCCCGGTACGTAAAAATAAAGACCCTGTAACAGAAACTTTCTTACCACGTAGCATCCACTTTCGAACCCTGTATCGTTGTTGAACCCTCGAAAATCCACGGTACCATTCGGAAAATATTTCAATTCGGAGGTACACATGTTGTCTTCGCTTTTAACAATCTTGGATTTTTCCAACGGAATCTTGCCGTATCTGATGAAATTATAGGCGGCCAAACCAAACAGTAGAGCTACGACGAATAATAAAGCCAAGAAAGTGGATTTATAGGAGAAAAGCCGAGACGGAAGGAATTTTACACTCATTGTCTTCTAGAAACCCTTTCTATGAGGATTTGAAGAAATCGAAGTATTAAAAATACCTTATAATTAAAAAAAAAAAAAAAAAATGAAAGGCAATAGATTTTATCTCTAGATATGTATAATAATATATTACTATAGATACTTGGAAGTAATATTGATTTAACTGTTGTATACTTCAATGGAAATCATGTTTTACCACTTCACACTTTTTAAACTCATTGTTGGTACTCATCGAAACAACTTGAGGTTGTTTGTTTTAAAAACTCACTGATCAAATTGCCTAATTATTCTAATTTGAAATATTTTTTAAAGAACTAATAACTTATCTTTTTGCGCACTTGAAGCCAATAACAAGGGGACTGAGTCAGTACGCTCAGAATTCCGGCTTGTTCGGTACACGTATCTGCATAGCATAGATTGTATGTGTGTGTCAGCCGGACTATTTACTTACGTGTTTATTTATATTGATTTTCATATACCCAATTATATGTACCCATATAGGTAATGTGTGTATTTGAAACAGCTGGAGATGTTTTGAAGAAAATAGGTACGTATCTCATGGTGTGTCATATTGCGACCCTCTCTACTACTCCTCTTTCTCCTTCGCCTTCACATTTGCCTTCTCCTTCGCTTACAACTTCGCCTTCGCCCTTCACTTTCTGTAGCCCGACTTGAGGAAGGAATATTCTGTTTCATTTCGGATTTATGTAATCTTGCAAATATTATAATTGGGCCCTGAATTTGTTTAAACGTAGTTGAAGAAGAGAGACAACATCTATATTATGAAGAAAAAAGAAAAAAAGGTAATTTAGTTTGTGAAATAATACGCAATAAAGACATATACTGCCCGGGGTTTTTTTTCCCTTAACTCTGGTTCAGTGCGTGATTTTAAAGACAAACGTATCCTAGGTGGATTGGAAAATGAAGTCTCCTAGAATAGTTAGTTCCCTTCATCTCCTGATTTTAGATGCTTCGATATTACTGTCTTTTTTTCTTATCATAAATAAATGTTAAGAAGCGTCGAGCTAGGTTAGGATTTGGGTAAAATTTTCAAATCGCAATTTTTGTTAAATGGAGCTGAAATTTTCCTGGTATTTATTTAACCTTACATGCTTGGCTATCAATGTACATTGTACAATTCAATGACACCATGAGCTAGGTGGCTAGGGTTTGAATCATCATTATTTTCGCTATAAAAACTGCAATCTTTGTTTAATCGAACTAAATTTTTGCAAGGTATGTTTTTCGCATGTTTGGCTATCAATTTGTACAACATGCGTACATAATAATATATTTCATATATAAGTATGGATTGTATAGTGAACAAGAGCCTTTGCGTGTTTTTCTAACGCGCTCATAACTATTTTTCAACAGAGAGGAAAAGCAATTTTAGCAACATCATTCAAAACCCGATAACAAAATGGAGAATTTTTTTTAGTTAGTTTAATGCACATTGCATAGGCGGATAATTACTAGGCGTACATACATATAACCACACAACCCAATGCTCCATTGCTGTTTTGTTCTTAAGTAGATATTACGCATATAAATTTTGAAATTCATCTGATGTCAGTTCCTTTTTATGCAATTGTTTTTAAAGTATAATTACTTTTGAAGGATTCTAATTTTCTTGGCGTCTTTTGCACACGAAGTGTATTTTTGGGTGGTATATGTGTCTTGCCTTGTTAAAAAGTGTGTGGAAAACATACATTCGATTCTAGAAGACCAGGTGTGTTAACCCTAGCATTAAGAATGTTAGAAAAAATGATCATATCGAACATTTCTCGACGTATTGAAAGAGGAACTAAATGGAAAGCCTTTTCGATTGTAAAATAGGAAAGGTCAGTAGCACATTCCATAAACACTCTCCACTCTCAAAAACTCCCACCAACTGTCACTGATTGGTTAATTTGAACGCAATAACCAATCAGACTGCTTTGTGTGACGGTTGAAACAGTGAGTACAGAAATACTCACCGTTCCAGAAATACTCACCGTTTCAACCGTCACACTCGTGCTTGAGGTTGGTTGGTTGTGGCGCATTTTACGGCTGGATGCACTTGCTAGCGCCAATAATTTTATTAGATTTAAAGTCCTGATTAGGATGGGGGTTTTACCCTCCATTCTCAGGGAATCATACCAGGTACCCTTATTAACAGAGGAAACAGATTTTTCTATGCAAAAAGTCTGCTCCAACGGGGAATCAAACTCAGGATTTCTGAATTACGGGCAATTGTCACAACCGTTACTGCACGGAGGCTGGCGTGAAACCTCATATTTTAGAATAATATAGAAAATAAATAAATAAAATAATCCAAAAATTTAAATAAATAAAATTCTTACCCGGTGAAACAACTTAGGCTTTTCGCCAGAACAGCATTGGTGGGTAGTACCCCCGCGTTGTAATACCATATGGAAGCATTGTATTCTTTGTAAGTGTCCAGCCACAGTGGTATGATCCGTGCATCTTTGTGAGCCATGAGAATTTGGGTACCTGGAACAGACGAAATCTTCACTTATGAACACTTTATTATAATAATATTATATTATTTCGATGATGAATTAGAAAGAAAATAAAAAAAATGAGAGCGTTATAGAAACTAGATCAAGAAAATTAGTCGAAATTCGTGAAACCAGTGTGGGTTTATATCTAGCAAGTCAACAACTGATGCAATACAAACTCTTAGAATATTAGTAGAAAAATATCGAGATACCAAAAAGTCCAAAAAGAACCTCCACATGATCTTCATAGACCTTGAAAAAGCCTATGATACCCTGAGATATTATTTCGAAATCGTTAAGAGAATTTCTAGAAGAATAAATACGTATCATTCAAGATAATTATGTACACCAATACTGCAAAGAAAAACAGATGCACCTCTGGAACATTAAGTGAGTTCATGGTCAAGGTAGGCGTCCACCAAGGATCAGTGCTATATCCTTTTCTATTCATAATAATAAAGAATTATTTAAAAAAGACGAAATGCAAGGCCTCGAAGAAATATTCTTTTTCACGGACAATGTGGCATTGATTTCAACAGAACCGTATTATTATTATTATTATCGGTGATGTAGGTGATCGTAATATTATAAGGAACAGAAAAAAACACACACCTAGAGACATATTATCATTCCATTCCACCACATACTCGAAGCGGCGGTAAGAATTCAGGCTGCCCGTCACATACACATCCGAGTCCAGATAGATGCCTCCGTGTGTCTGCAGCACCTGCTGCCGAGCCACGTCGCTCGAGTGCCAGTTCATGTAGCTGCCCTGCAGACTGTGGCCGCGGATGGACTTCGGCTGCCTCAAGTAGACAACTTGGACGCGGACAAATTCGGGCAACCTCTGAATGACGTCCCAGTAGCTGGGCTGGGCCAACTTAATTCACTTCAATAATTGACAAGAGCCCCCAGCCCAGAACCAAGCCAATGCTGGTCTACTCCCTGTTTATAGTCAGTCCCCCAACCAGACAATTTACTATAAAGTAACATAAAGAGTCTTGTAATGCTCTCATACCAACTAAAGTTTAGATATAATAACTCAACGAATTTTCATAATACAGAGCCTTGCAATGTTGTGGTACCGACTAAAGTTTTGAAGTAAAACATCAAAATTGTATTAAGAAAATAAAACTTTATTTCGAACTGCTCTACAAAGAGTTGCTAACTGACACAGTATACTTAATTCAAACTGTCTTTTCATTTATTTAAATATTTTTTTACAAATAAAAACTTCGTTAATCTTGCTGTCAATAAACATTTTAGGGAATTGTTAAATATGAATATGGTTAAGCAGCCTTTTGGGGTACAGATTTTAGCAGTGCATAATACAGTCAAATCTGGGTATAAGGTATAAGGGACATGTTTTATTTTATATCTAGTAGGTATTGCACGCATGGTGACCTGGGTTCGATCCCCAGCGGGCTAGGATTTTTTTTGCTCAGTAATACTTGGGTGTTTCGGGGTTCACTCTTACCTTGTGAGGAAAAATGAGTAGTTGTTTTATTGAAAAACAGGGACCAGTGGCGGAGGAGTTATGGGCAAAAAATAGTACAGGATATTGTATATTAAAGTGGTAAAGTCCTATGATTCTGCGCTGCCTACTTAAAATTTAACATAATAACACAAAGATAAAACATTGTTATTTTATCCATGGTTCTCTTATAAAGAGATAATTTCCATTTGAGAGAGGAAATTTGATCTGTAGATGGTTCTCGTTTATATCCGTGTTTATCTTATAATCTAGTTCTCTATTCTCTTATACAGGGTGAGCATAAAGTCTCACCCCAAACCCCGTATCTCAAGAATGGCTGAAAATACAAGAAAACGCAAAAACCCGTATTCCTTAATTTTTAGGGGGATTAATTTTCAGCCAAAAAAAATTTGCCTACACGGCCCCAGTCAGGCTGGGCATGGACCAACTTTAAAATCTTAAATATAATGGTATATCTTGTGGCATATTGTTTTAAAGGTCTCATAAAGAGAAGTTCATTACAACAAATTTCAGTGAGCTACAACTTACCGTTCTTGAGATACAGGGTCGGACGTCCTGCGTAATATCCATATATTTTGACCTATAACTCGTTGACCGTAAATTCCAGAAAAATGAAATTTGTTGATAATAACTCCTTATCGCAAGAACTTTCGAACAAGTTACAACTGGATTTGTTTTTTCGTTAAATTTTTTCGGACTTTTCGTCCGGGTGACTGACGAAACCGACCAGAAACTAATATCAACAGAGTATGTCGAGTTATATTTTTTTCGAAAGTGCTTGTCATAAGGAGTTATTATCAACAAATTTCATTTTTCTATAATTTACGGTTAACGAGTTATAGGTCAAAATATATGGATATTACGCAGGGCGTCCGACCCTGTATCTCGAGAACGGTAAGTTGTAGCTCACTGAAATTTGTTGTAATGAACTTCTCTCTATGAGACCTTTAAAACAATATGCCACAAGACATACCATTCTATTTAAGATTTTAAAGTTGGTCCATGCCCAGCCTGACTGGGGCCGTGTAGGCAAATTTTTTTTGGCTGAAAATTAATCCCCCTAAAAATTAAGGAATACGGGTTTTTGCGTTTTCTTGTATTTTTAGCCATTCTCGAGATACGGGGGGTGGGGTGAGACTTTATGCTCACCCTGTATACAGGTTCGACTGTATAGTTATGTTAATGAATAATTTTCAGAGTACATACCTAATAATAATAATAATTTCGTCTCATTTATACTGCCCGATCAGGACTATAAAGTCCCATTATTTGAGCAGTAAGCCCATTTTTATGGGCTTACTACACATTATTATGTAAGAAAAATATCAAACAGGTGGATGATTTGTCATGTCCCGGCTGGGTCTTGAATTCACGACCTGTGGAATCTCTGGATTCACAGATTGCCGCCTTTACCAGTGAGCTACCGGGACAGACGGAATTGCCTTTTTTATCGTTTCTTTTAACTGCATGATCATATCACGATGGGGGTATTACCGTCCATTCGCAGGAAACTCACAAACCTGCTACCGACATTAACCTCACCCAGGCTGGTTTGGGCCGGAATGCCAGGATCACGAAGTCTTCACCTCTACTTCGGTGATCCTACGAGAACCGGTGCATTCAACGTGTCTTCGACGCTGGCTACTTAATTGCCATCATATTCTTTCGCGAATCATTGCCGTCTTTCGTCTCCAACCGGCATGCGGAAGAAGTGTTGTAAATCTCTACCCCTTCTGTGTGGGCTCAGTCAGGGTGGGGTACAACTCGTCAGGCATGACTTCAAGAATCATCTGCCGGATGGGGAAATCTCCGAATTTGAAGGTAGACTTCTCATCGAAATTGTAGTCCTGATGCTGAATGAACAAATGAATGGCCGGGTAGTCTTTCCACGCCCAGTCCTTCTTCTTATAGAGAAAGTAAAGCATTTGCGTGGACGTTCCAAAGTGATCCTTGACCTGCGAATGGATTAACAGTTAGCCACCTGTTAGATCTTTTCGCACAATGAAATGCACACTAAAATAAGGGGTGTTACGTTTAAAAATCAACAAAAAATGACATTTACTTCCATTACACCATTGAAAAATGTTCATTTTTCAATATACCTGCTGCCTAAAACCATGTGACCCAATGTTTTGGTTTTTTTTTTCTTCAAAAAATCTCACATCAGGGACCGTGGTATTAAAAGTGTCCTCACTTGTGGGACACTCTGTAATACTCTGTATGTATAAGAAAACATAATACTAATAATATCGCTTTAAAATGCCCGATGATAAAATAATAATACCTCATTTAAAAAAATAACATGGAAAAATTAAACCAAAATTAAAAAAAAAAAATCTGGTGTAAACATCACACGACTTTCCTTATCATTTAGGAATGAAAACACAAAAGCCACTGATGACTCATAGGTAACACAGTTAGCTAAAAATAAATGTCAAATTCGTAATCAGCACTTCAAAATTATTTCATTTGATATGTCACACCATTAACGATATATAATAAAAAAAAGTTGGTCTAATGGGGACCCTCGAAAATGCCGGTAAATTTGAGCCGTGTTCCAAAAACTTCAAGATATCAAAAAAATGATCAAAGTAAACCCCTATAATTTTTTCATTCCAATAAAAAGTTGCTCTCTAACTTTTTTTTGTTTTTTTAACTAATTCAAAGGAACGGCCGATTTTAACCAAGAGTTTTGTGGTTCGTGCGGTATATAAGATCTACTTTCATACTAAATTTCAATTCTCTAACTCTTACTGTTTTCGAGACAGACCGACGCACGGACCAATGGCAGAGAACTTTTTTGGTATCCTGAGGCTATAATTCATCCAGAAATGTGAAAAACTGGGTGGGTCAAATTTTCGACGAATACAATACTTTCCTTATTATAGGATAAGGAAAGTAAAAATTCTTACTCGGTGAAACAACTCAGGCTTCTTATCCAGAACAGCCGTGGTGGGTAGTACCCCCGCGTTGTAATACCATATAGAGGCATTGTATTCTTTGTAAGTGTCCAGCCACAGTGGTATGATCCGTGCATCTTTGTGAGCCATAAGAGTTTGGGTACCTGAAGGAGACAAAACCTTTATTTTTGTACACTTAATCTTATAATAATTTATTGTAATGAGAATTAACGGTTTGACCCTATTACTAAATTAAGATTAGCTGAGATGTATATGTTGCAGGCCAAACTGTTTTTCAGGATAAACTAGTATATCCTAGGACAAACTGGTTTGTCCTAAGGGCGTCCGGATAAACTAGTTTATCCTAGGCCAAACTAGTTTATCCTAACGCACTTAGGATAAACTAGATTTTCCGGATTGAAATGTTTATATTTCAGTCCAAAATAGTTCGTCCTAGGACAAACTAGTTTATCCTAGGCACAACTGATTTTCAAATAATAAAAGAAGGAAATGAATTAGTAAGTGCAAAAGATAAGTAAGTCTTGTGTTGTTATTTATCTTGGGCAAAACTGAATAAGAGAATGAATTGAATTAATGTTAAGTGCACGTAAAAGAAGTCTATTTGTTGTTACAATATGTATTGTGCTCTAGTGACATTTTGAGTTGCACAAGATCTTCTTTTTCTTACATAGGCATCTATCAGTTGAACAACTTTTTGCACAACTGCACCTGACAAATTCTTGTCCTCTCTCCCACAGAATGTTTAATTGCTGCCAATCGTAATGGATTTTCTTTCTCATTGTCCACATCTTCTTGGAGGAGACCATGTTTCGTGCCTATTTTGTAAAGTCCATCATCGGTTACTTGAAGAACAATACCAATGATGTTTCTGAGCTCTCCTTTTCCTTTATCTACTTCGGGTATAGGCACAGTAACATTATCTCCTACTTTGGCTAGTTGGTGTAACTTATCAGAGGACGACTTCATCCTTTTAGCTTGTTTCTCCAAATTCTCTTGAGCTCTTTTGCGGGCGTTTTCAATACGCTCTGATGCAAGCTTCTCAGTGTCATGATGTTCGTCAAATACTTCTAATGTGTCTCCTTCTTAGAATCTTCTAATCTCAAAACTTCTTCCAAAAAATTCTGTCTCCGATGTTTTTGATCCATAACACTTTGAATAGGAAGGTGGTTAAAAAAAGGCGAAATAGAGAATTTCACAAATTTATAGAACAAAATATTTTTATAAATAGGTATAAAAAGGAAAAGAAACACTTGTCGATGCAGGCACAAGACTCACGAAAAACAAATTGTAA
>JAMCCL010000883.1:0-13735 GCA_024516035.1 Bactericera cockerelli | reverse complement strand
ATACTACTTAGGTATTAAGTGTAGGGAAATGAATGAGAAAATAATAAATGAATCAAATCATTGATGTGATACTGAGAATTTTATTGAGAAGCAGGTAGTTACTCATACTCATAGCATGGGTAGTCGATATGGTTAATGCGCTGTCTAGATTCTAGAGCATGGGATCCGTGGATCGGATCTCACCCATTGCTTGGATTTTTTCCATCTTCCACCAAAGACGAAAAATTCTGGTCAAGATCAAAGAAAAACAAACAGCAGTAGAAGTGAAAGAAAAGATCATTTCCGCAAGAACTTAGCTGCCATGTACACTCCTTACCAAACAATCTTAGAAGCCATGGAAATAAAAATGGCTTAGGATGGGTCCTCTGTATACAAAAAAATAACAATAAAATAAATAGTTTTTATTATTATTAATGGTGATGAGTAAGCACCATCTTGAGAATACACACGCTTCTTCAGGAAAAACAGGACTTGAAAGCACTTTTCACAGAACATACACCATGTGCTTCTGTTAGGTAACATGAAACAAAGTTATGTTTCAAACTAGTTTCCATGGTGCATTATTATATTAGCATGCAACATACCTACACTAGTACACTCCACATTGCACTGGGTGAGGTACTGAACTCTCTGCCTTTTCCATTCTCAAGACTGTAAACAACTTCCTCGCGCTGGAATATGCTAATTAACAACTGACAGGGGTAAGTAATAAATTAACCTGGTCAATGATTATAATTATCACATTGTCCTGGTGAGCGTGTGTGGGCTGGCCCAGCAACAGGTTATCACCACGTTATCTGACAGGTTCCTTGTTTTCTATTCCTTTGTTTGGTTGGGAGAATAGAGTGATTTATCAGTGAGTCTTTCAAGAATCATGGCCATTCTCACCTTGAAATGAAAGTGCAGGAAATACTAGGAAAGTGGAATTCTTTTCAGGCAGAATTATGTAAAAAAAAGAATATCAATTATTTATATTTAACTTACCCAATATGAAAACGTTAGACAGATAATGGATGAATATTTTCTCATCACTACTCAAGAAAATCAAACTATCATTAAAATACGTAAATTTCAATGGAATTAGTATTCTGCAGCATTGCATACCTGACGTGGGCAGATACTTCCATACTCCTAATAATGCCTCAGAACACTGTCCGAGCATAAACAATAGTACACAAGATTTACTATTATGATACTGTCTGTGCCAAGTGAATGAACTTTGGTGTTGAACTAAGAAGAGAACATCTGGACTGGACCATACAGATAGGCCACTCTATCTACCAACACACGCATGAACAGTTAAACACCTGTGCTCAGTACTGGCTCAAATCACAAAATGACCACACAACAGCGATGTTATGCTCATGACTGTAAAGTTCTCTCATCTCAATCCAAAGATAGTAAAAAAACTAATAGGTTAAGATGACTGAAATTCATAACAGAGCCTAACATGTAGTGACCCAAAATGATATTGAATTCAATGAAGTTTCTCTGGTTTCTCCCGTTTTAGAAGCTACTTTTATGTCTTGTTTTAGAAGCTACTTTTATGTCTTGTTTTAGAAGCTACTTTTATGTCTTGTTTTAGAAGCTACTTTTGTGTCTTGTTTTAGAAGTTACTTTTATGTTTTGTTTTAGAAGCTACTTTTATGTCTTGTTTTAAAACTAACTTTAATATAACTTAAAGCTTAGGGCAAGGGCTTTGTATATTTGTCAATTGTAAATCATAAAATAAAGAAAATTAAAAATATCAACACTCTGCGAAGTTATTGATGAGAATATGACAACTGAATTTCCTTCTTGACAACTAAAATATTACTTCTAAGTGTGTACTTCATAATAAAAATATCAAGGCATGTATAAGTCACATATTATTGTCACATGCAAATTATCAGATTTGTCAGTAATATTCGCATGTCCATTGGTACTTATCGTTAAGTACTTTTGTTGGATATTTATGGCGATGACTGAAATGATATGAGGTGACATGGTAATGATTAAGCAAAAGTAGATATTGAATTTATAGCATATCCGATAAATAAATTTCCACACCTCATACACAAAATTCATATACCCACGTTGAGAAAAAATTATTTTCTATCTCTGTCATACTTGCAAAAAGGCCATTTTAAAGTGAAAAAAATGTAAAGGAAAAGAGACAAACTTAGGTTGGAAAAATATGTAGGTATACACTCCTCAATCACTCATTAAAAGAGAAAACTCAAGGGATGGAATTGAAACTAGTGGAAATTGATGGCTTCAACTAAAAAAATAAAATAAAAGTAAATCAGTCGGTCGGAATTTCGAGGGTGGCTAGAGCCGGCCAGCCCCCCCCCCCCCCCCTTGCGTACGCTCCTGTCCCCTAAATTAATGAATTGGTCGTTTATTAGTCAAATATACCGAGACATACGATTTTAATATCAGCATCTCTAAGATATAAAACAAAAGAATTTTTTTCCCACAGTCCTTTGAAGTGAAATATTTTTAAGCTATTAAGATATAACACTGACTTAATGATGTGTGCAATTGTGCATTCTGCAATAATATTGCATACAGTCTGATGACGTAAAAACCTTCGTTAAAGTCATTAAGAATTGCTTTGTACATCAACATGAGAGAAATTTAATGTTTTGAACACTATTTTAGTTCTCAATATTGTAAAGAAGAGACAATAGGTAGGTTCGAAGAAAAGTAAATGACTTTTATTATTTTGTTTCAAAGTCGCTCTGTTTAGAGGTCAGAACTTCTCCTGACAAACTGCCTTGTGATAATTAGAATCATAGAACAATGCCACGGCGTATTAATAACCAGCTGATATCATTTTCACGGTGTCTCAAACACATAAAACAAGGAAAATTAAAGTTCCTCAAAGTGTAAAACGATTAACAGATAAAAAGAATTGTAGGTAATTATAGTATTTCCGTATGACCTAGTTTAAGACTCGGCTCTCTTCAATGAAGGCGAATTTGAATCGAATTTAAATAGAATAAAAAGAACATAATGTAGGTACGAAATATACGTATAGGTATGTAAAAAATACATAGAAAATAATGATACAAATGAAAAAATTCAACTGGTCTTCACTTGACGTTTTATTTGAAAACTATGTATTTATTTTATTTATGTATACCTAATTGGGTGAAGAAGCGCATTTTTTTTTAATTCCAAGAGGAACAGGCCCTACTGTGTCTCGTAACTTGAGGAGCACCCAGTACTTGACGCAGCATTTATGATGAACATGTCCACATCAGGAGACTAATAACTTTCAGAGCATGCGGTAGTTTTTCATGAATGAATTCCATTTCAGTACCTTGCATAGCTCCCGTGGTTTTATCCCACCATTCATGCACAGCAGATAGGACAATGCACAATTTGCACATTGATGAAATAACTTCTTTTCATCAATGCCAGTGATATCTAATATGTATTTGTATAATCTTCATCAGGGGAGATTGCTAGTACATAATATGTATAGCGTACCTACTTAAGTAAAATGTATTGGTTAGATATTCGCAGATATCATTTTTTACGAGTCTTGTTTCGTCAAGTACTTGGCCATGAAAGATTCCATAACATACCTTCGAATAAATTACTATAGATACTTTTGCTTTCTTAGTGTACTTCTTTACATCACAAAATCAAACACCTCGGCCGAGGTGTGAAGAACGCCTATACAAAGAAAGAGATAAAGAAATACCTATTGATTGATGGCCGAACGTTTGTTTGGTAACAACAAGCGCAGGAATTCGGTGGGTCAAATTTTCCAAAGTGCAAAATTTCCTCATTATTTCAGAATTTGACCAAAGTATGGCTCTAAACAAACGTTGGTCTCTGTTCATTCCAAATTTCCAGTTTCAGAAATTGGTCGTCATTGAACAACGTTTCAATAAGACTCACTGAGTGAAATTGTTTCTTAAATATGTAAAGATTTACAAGCTGAATAAAGATAACACAGACTGCAATGTCAGTAGGATTTAGTCCATGGTCTACTCCTAGCTCCTGGTAGGGGTCTCTGGCAGAATGACCTTGAGAAGACAACCCCTTAAACAATGGCTAATTATATATTAGCGCTAGCTCTTTTAGCAGGATATTATTTTGGAATAAAATACCTTTATTAGTAGTATGTCTTTTATACTGCTAACAGCATGCTATAAGTAGACCATAGCAGTCTAAAATACCCTCTTTTATAAGATATAAAATACCAATAAAAGAGGCTAATATTTAAGTAATAAAATACCGATACTATTTAGGTAGTATTAGCACGTGCTATTATCATGCTATTATGCTGTCTTTTAGCGCTATTTTAGCGCTGTTTTAGCGCAAGTAATAAAATACCGATACTATTTAGGTAGTATTAGCACGTGCTATTATCATGCTATTATGCTGTCTTTTAGCGCTATTTTACCGGTATTTTAGCGCTTCGACGCTATTGAAGCGGTAGTGACATAATATCGCCTATAAACGTAAGACGCCATTTTTCGGTTCATTACTGATCTGTAAAATAATTGTTTCTTTTGCTTTTGTGAAAACTAAAAAATCTAAAATTCTATTTATTCTCTTGATATTATCGTTTTTCCTAAGTTGAAAACATAAATTATTTGGCCCTGTTATACCTCAAACCTGACTTCATGAAATAACCTCCTTGGATTTAAAGTGGTAAGATTTAAATATTTGCTCCAATAAAACAAACAAAAAGTTGACAGAACTTACAAAGTACCAAGTGGAAATTCACCTGCCCACAATTCAAGGCATTTTACTATAATTGAGAACTTTCATTCATCTTGTTGTGATCAAACTAATTAGCATTATCCTGGAAACCCCAACAGGAAGTCTAATTCTATTGAAGTTGCTGATTGAATACAATCATTGACAGACTACATTGAGGTGATAAAAAATTCAACCACTTGCTAAATCTAATCCAAGAAGTCCTACTGCCTCACTGTTTGAGGAAGGAGCAACGGTGCAGCTTGAGTCTCATAAGTATCCATATCCATAGAAGCCAGAAAACTGAATTCTCCAGCTTTTCCAGCAGCTTAAAACTCCATTCCAGGTTCAATAAGTAGCAATCATTGCCTGTCCAGAAATAATTTACTTTATTTTCATTTTGATCTTATAATTTTAGTTATTAGGTTTGATTTACATTAGATGAGATCTCTAGGCTTTTGTGAAGTGGTTTTTAACCAAAAAATTTAAATAAAATTGATACGTTTCCCTTGATTTTTCTTACAATCTTTATTTCATACTTTAAAAGTGTTAATCCCTCCTGAAGGTTATTTCAATCAATCAAATGTTTATTGTGAATAATAATATACAAAGTATGTGTTTCACATTTATCTTAAATTACTAATTAGATAACTTAGACTAAATAAAAACCAATGCCCCAAGGGAAACTAGTCTCAGGCATCAAGTGGCCCCGGGAAAGGGAGAAGCAAAAGGAGAAAAAGTAAAAGAGAGATAGCAAAATGTGAAGTGTGGTGATAAGAGAGCCAGTGAAGATAATGAGAGAAGAGTTGTATTAAATTTGTTATTTTCAATATTCTGCAGAATATTATTTTGAATATTCTGTATTTGTTACGAGTTCCTACACCTTGAATGAGACTTATAGTAACAACTAAATAGATCTCTGCTTGTGTTTATGAGAACACAACTCAACTCAATTTTTAATTCATCTGTATACTTTCATAGTACCTACTAACAAATCATACCAAAGAACATATTTGATTATCATCAGTATTATTTAAAAATAAGCATTATCTTTATTACTAAGAATTGTCTTTTTTTTAAAGATGAGTGTTTCACAGCCTTTTTATTTCGTAGCCATGAAACAGAAGCTACTGTAGACACTTGTGGTCTGTGTTGTAGCCTGCCCATCCCGTAGTATGCCTCCCCTCTGATGGGCGAGAAGTGACACAATACTTCCCATTTAGGTACTGGGTCAACACGAGCGCACCGGAAGGTATCCCTTACAAACAATTGTAACCAAATTAAGAATACAAATTTTTGTCGGCATGGGGGATCGAACCCGGGACCTTCCGCATGGCAAGCGAGAGCTTAACCACTGAGCTAATCTTTTTAATGCAATTTACAGGACTATCCTAAAAGTAAACAGATTAATTTCTAAGCTGTCTTATCCATTTTGATTGAATTGTTTACCATAAGATAAGCTTTAAAACATAATTTTTGCTAAAATTGTTACTATCTGAATTTTTTTTTCTCCTTTTTTATTAATTTTTTTATCAATGCTTGGTAGGATATCAATACTTTACCCCTAGTAATTTTAAAATCTGTTGCTATTATTCATCAATATGGTATCCAAAGATTCCATTCCTACCCAGCCTGATTCTGGGAAGATGTTTTAGAAATAAGTAATGGAGAACCTTGTAATGCTTCAAAACATTCAAGTAAAATCAGGCATAGTGGTTAGTTTTAACACAAAGTGCTTTTCATCCTTACATGCTTTTGAAGGTAATAAGAATAGCCATATCATATTGTTTCTTATGGTACAAATTTATTACCCATGAGCTATAGTTATTGGTCTCCTCAGTATCACATACATTTAATTAGATTTTAAATCACTAGCAATGATTAATTTAAAAAGTGTGTTCAATTGTACCTGATTTGAAATATTTTACCTACTGTTTTGTTTTGATTTTATTAAATTAGGTAGTTCTTTAAATAAATCAAATTCGCATTACTTTAAAAAATACTATGTTTTATTATTTCTTTACATATTTTATAAAAGTGTCTCTGATATTAGAGTCCCAAACTCAGACACTTTTATTGATTAATTCTTTATTTGGCTTTGAAATTCAAACAGTATTCCGATATGTAAATTTTAGTGTATTCAGGTCTGAAAGTCACTTCATAAATGGTTTAAATCAAGATGGACATTTTACATAAATGATCTTCTAAAAAATGTCGCCTGCGGTTCTTTAATACGTCTGTGAGTTTGTATTGCACTATACTAGAGCTCAAATTCATAGAAATGGTGGAAATAAACTAAAAAATCTGGTGTGACACCAGGAAAGCTCATCACTTGAAAAGAAGTCAAATTCCACCACTGGTGACTCAACGGTAACATTTAGCTAAAAATCAATGTAAATTTCGTAATCAGCACCTGAAAATCGTTGGATTTGATATGTCACAATCCCCGTCTAGGGTGAATAATAAAAAAGTTAATCCAAGGGACCCCTCCCCCCCCCCCCCCCAAATACAGGTATTGGTGATTGCATTACTTTCCTTTCTAAAGGATAAGGAAAGTAAAAACTACATGGGATGAAGAAAAAAAAAAAATACTTCAGAAAAGCATATACAGGGTGTCCCACCAAACTTGGACACCTCAAATTACTCGGCCCCTGAAAGAGTTTTTGAAAAATAAAAAAATCTAGGGTACATGTACTAATTATGCAGTTTCAGTTATGAATTTTTTTTTATACAGGGTGGTTCAAAAGTCAGAAATTGAGGTGTCAACTTTCGATTTTTAAATGAATCGACCTGAATTTTATTTGATAATTTTACTTCTAAATGATTCCTGAGTACTTTTTTAAACAAAAATATTACATACAGGGTGGTTTTTTTTCGACCTATTTTTTTTCTAAATCTTGAATAACTCAAGTTCGGTTAATTTTTTTGATAACAAGAATAGAATGTGTTTGTGTAATGAATACACGCACTTTCAATTGGCATCAAATTTTTTTATACAGGGTGGTTCACAAGTGAAATAATGACTTGATTTTTTTTAAAACCGAGTTTTTTTAATTTTTTATTTAGGATTAATAATTCTCGTCTAATTTTACACATTTTTCGTTAGTCATATCGAAAAACAAAACTAAAGTGTTGTACAGGTTGAGACATAATTTTTTTGTAACACCCTGTATATGGGCAGTCAAAGAGACGCAAAATTAAATATAAAGACTAAATATGCAAGAAAAACTTTGATTTTTAATTAAACTAAAAAGTTATGGTTTTTTTAACTAATATTGTCGCATGGACCACCCTGTAGATATTTTCTTAAACTATCATGTAGGTACTCTAAGTTGCATAAAATTCAACGAACACTTCGAATCATGTGGGAAAAACAAGTAAAAAACACGAATTTGAAGCCATTTTCAATTTGGTGTCCACACTGAATGATTTTAAAACTTGAAATAAAAAGTAGGTAGCTGTAGACACAAAATTGAGCATGGCTTTTTGAATTCATTTTTTTACTTTCAGATTCGGACTCCTCGTTGAATTTTAGACAGTTTCGACTACCCATATGATGGTTTAAGAAAATATCTACAGGGTGGTCCATGCGACAATATTAGTTAAAACACCATAACTTTTTAGTTTAATTAAAAATCAAAGTTTTTCTTGCATATTTAGTCTTTATATTTAATTTTGCGTCTCTTTGACTGCCCATATACAGGGTGTTACAAAAAAATTATGTCTCACCCTGTACAACACTTTAGTTTTGTTTTTCGATATGACTAACGAAAAATGTGTAAAATTAGACGAGAATTAGTAATCCTAAATAAAAAATTAAAAAAACTCGGTTTTTAAAAAAATCAAGTCATTATTTCACTTGTGAACCACCCTGTATAAAAAAATTTGATGCCAATTGAAAGTGCGTGTATTCATTACACAAACACATTCTATTCTTGTTATCGAAAAAATTAGCCAAACTTGAGTTATTCAAGATTTAGAAAAAAAATAGGTAGAAAAAAAACCACCCTGTATGTAATATTTTGGTTTAAAAAAGTACTCAGGAATCATTTAGAAGTAAAATTATCAAATAAAATTCAGGTCGATTCATTTAAAAATCGAAAGTTGACACCTCAATTTCTGACTTTTGAACCACCCTGTATAAAAAAAATTCATAACTGAAACCGCATAATTAGTACATGTACCCTAGATTTTTTTATTTTTCAAAAACTCTTTCAGGGGCCGAGTAATTTGAGGTGTCCAAGTTTGGTGGGACACCCTGTATAATATACAAACTAATTAATGGTATTCTCTTTAGTAATTTATTTTTCTTCCTTGAAACTTTTTTTTGTACATTGTTTTAAGAATGCTGCTACCCCATTTGTAGTTACTCAAGTAACTAATAATGGAGTAGCATTCTTGGAGTAAAACTTTGTAAAAAAGAAAAGTTTTAAGGAAGAAAAATAAATTACTAAAGAAAATCCCATTAGTTTATCATGATAATGATCTGCTAAAAACGTGCTAGAGTAGCGTGCTTTTAGCATTCTTCATGAGAAGCTAAAATTATGCTAAAAGCGCCAGTATAGTATCGTGGAATAAAATGCTACTAAAAGAGATATTAAATAGTAATAGTATTACAATATAAGATCAAATAAAAGAAAGAAAAATAGCATACATTAAGCGTAATTTTAGCATCTGCTAAAAGTAGTATAAAAGTAGTAATATTAGAAGGCTTTTAGCGTAACAATAGCAGATCAACTAGTGCTTGGGTATAATAGTGCGCTAAAAACGTGATAATAGCACGCTCATACATTACGTGATAATAGCATACATTAAGCGTAATTTTAGCATCTGCTAAAAGTAGTAATATTAGAAGGCTTTTAGCGTAACAATAGCAGATCAACTAGTGCTTGGGTATAATAGTGCGCTAAAAACGTGATAATAGCACGCTCATACATTACGTGATAATAGCATACATTAAGCGTAATTTTAGCATCTGCTAAAAGTAGTAATATTAGAAGGCTTTTAGCGTAACAATAGCAGATCAACTAGTGCTTGGGTATAATAGTGCGCTAAAAACGTGATAATAGCACGCTCATACATTACGTGATAATAGCATACATTAAGCGTAATTTTAGCATCTGCTAAAAGTAGTAATATTAGAAGGCTTTTAGCGTAACAATAGCAGATCAACTAGTGCTTGGGTATAATAGTGCGCTAAAAACGTGATAATAGCACGCTCATACATTACGTGATAATAGCATACATTAAGCGTAATTTTAGCGTCTGCTAAAAGTAGTATAAAAGTAGTAATATTAGAAGGCTTTTAGCGTAACAATAGCAGATCTACTAGTGCTTGGGTATAATAGTGCGCTAATAACGTGATAATAGCACGTGCGCTATTATACCCAAAAATGGGATAATAGCACGAAAAGAGCGGTCATAGCCATGCTATTAGCGTAATATAATCCTGCTAATATTGTGATAATAACGTGCTTAGCACATGCGCTACAGAATACCTGAATATTCTTTAAGTACGATAGTATCGTGCTAAAAGTATCTTTTTTGTTTAGGGGGAATGGATTGGGAACTGTATCACCCAGAGGTCACGACTTCCTGCGAGGAAAACTCATTACTGATGCAACATCCTAATGCGGCATGAAGTCTGGGCCGGGGATACAAGTTGCGGTACTTCTTGGATCTGACTCTCCAGTGCAAACGCGTGGTGGATGAGCTATTTGAATAGGTCGATAGGTGTTGTTTCTATACGCTCAGTAATTAGTGGTTTAGTTTGCAAATCATAAACATTGCAGATTCATTGATTTCTCATAGGTAACCACCCTATTTTATTTTTATCTATTCAAGCAAGCTCATTTCCTATATCCATCCTACATAATTATTAGGTTATCTCCGGACTCCGGTATACCTCTTCCACTGCGTGGCAAACCTTTAAATGGAAGAGGTGAGGTTCATAGTTCTTGTTAAGAATCTTGGATGAAAGGTAGGTCTGTCGGTACTATTTTTTGAGAAGAATTCTTCAGGTTTAAATACATAAAGATTGTATGGGCTGATTGTATTGTAAATTTAGTATTGATACATATGGGGTCTGTCCGGACAGTATCCGAGCAAACCCCAGCCACTGTGTCCGGAATAACCCCATCTTACATCTTCGACAAAAAGTTAATTTAAAATAAAAACTATATAGTAAAAATGAATTAAACATATACAGAAACATTACCAACACGTTAAAGGACTAAGGTCTAAAGACATTATAATTAAATAACAAAGAAAAAGAAACTTAAGAGATGAAAAATAAAATGTGAAAAAATTACTCACGTGATAGAAAAATAATTATCTATATAAAAGTCGATAAAATACAAAGACTTCCTCTCCTTAATACACTCGGCTTACTAACGAATTTGTTTTGTTTTACACAACATTTTCTTCTCGGTCTCAACTCTCAATAAGTTTAGACAAAGTATAACCAAGATAATGAAGGTGTCTGGACTAACCCCGGTCTCCCCTACATATCACTTCAGTTATACATACTTATGAACAAATTTTAGATATCCCATTGAATTCGCTGGGATACTTACCAATGTATATCTCTGCAGGGTGGAAGGGAAAGCACTCAAATGTAAGTATATAACTCACCTGCAAAACAGAAAAGATAATCGATTATTGCACTAACTTCATGAAAAAGAAAGGATCTTGGGAACCTAAAATTTTAATTCCACAGGGGTTATTAACCTTCCACCACTATGACACAACCATCATGGACTTGGGAAGAGAAAAGATACACAAGACTTGGGAAAAAATCTAAAAAAAGGGTTCAACAACCACTCTGTGGACATTATGACCGAAACCGCAACTCTATTATAGCAAAGGAGCATGAAACAGAGGAACTACATTGGTTGAAGAAAAATCCCACAGTACTTTAGATAACTTTGTCCGAAATACGACGAAAAACGTCCTAATGAAACCACGTAAAACGCCGTTTGACACAATATGGGACAGAGTTTTAGTCCTACAGTAGGTCTATTTTAAACATCAAAGCAAAGGGCTTTTTCATTTCACACTGACCTTTTCTCTACACTTTTCAATTTGGTCTTGACTTTACTGTATGGATACCTATTGATACTGACACGTTACACAAACAATATACATAAGTAAGTAAACATTTCTGTACATAAACTGTTGGTATTTAATTGAAGGATGTGACTCCTTTTCATTTCTCTCTCTCAACCATTTTATACTGAAATATCTACGTATATAAAATATATTTACTATCTAAAGTTTTAACACTAAAGAAATTTTAAATTCTGAAAATACATATTACGAAGTCTATGTATAATTAATGTACCTTGGTATTACTTCATATAAATTTCTAATATTAGATTTCTTTCCATTTTTCTGGACGTTTAATAACCTCCTGAACAACTTTGGTTTTGTATATCTGTCTGTCTAATATTAGAAATTTATCGGAAGTTATAAGCCATGACATCTGATGACTCAGTAGAAAGAACACAACATGTTGGTTACACGGAACATTTCAATAGAAAACGCAAAGCCTCGGATGCTCTGTTTCCAAGCAAGAGGGAAATTACTTTGAAACCCTGGTGGCCCATGTTTAGGGACGAACTTAAGTTTCTTAAACATGGAACATAATAAATTGAATTTGGCAGCGTTGTCTATGACGTAGATGACGCTGCTATTTTGTCAATTAGGAGTAAAAGCTTTGACCCTTTCTTAACTTTCCAACCTATATACTTGTAATAATCAATACCGGCGTGAACGACAGGCTTATCGCCTAGTTAGAGCCGATAAATCCCAGAAAAAAAAATATCAATTGTAACGGTCAGGAAAATTAGTTAAGAACGCAGTCTCAAACAATTTTTCCAATGTTTGATAATATGTATTCATTTTCCAGGGTGATTTTTTTTAAAAACTTGTCTGTCACTCCTAAAAACTCAAGAACCGTTTGGAATTTAAAAAAAAAACGCTGAAACCCGTATTTCTTTATTTTTTGGGGGATCAAGTTTTGGCAAAAAGAACTCAAGGGACCTGAAATGTTTTCTCTTATAACCAAGTTTTTCTTATAAATAGGTAAATTAGATCTGGAAATTGTTCTCCTATGTGTAATTACAAAGTTTCTCTTACTCGTATATCCAGATTTGACTGTATTTGTTTGACCTATAACTTTTGAGTCGGGAATCCAAAATCCATAATTTCTTCTATTCAATGCAGCTTGTTCGAACTTTTCATATCTTACCATTCTTACTTACCCCATATTAGAGGTAACCGTCAAATTTATAAGAATTTTGACTGATCAAATTTGACTCTCCTTAAGGCTCTTTAATGGTACGAATAGAATCTAATATCAACAGAATAGGTCGAGTTATAACTTGTTCGAAAAGTCTCGCCATAAGGAGTTATTATCAACAAATTTCATCACGGAAATTACAGTTAACGAGTTATATATAGGTCAAAATATATGGATATTATCCAGGACATCTGACCCTGTATCTTGATAACGATAAGTCGTAGCTCACTGAAATTTGTTGCAATGAACTTCTCTCAATGAGGTATTTTCGAAAAATCCAGGCCTGGGTTAGATTTGATATTTGAAATATGACAATCATCTAATTTATACCTACCTTTTGTTAAATACCTCATTTGATAGGTTTTCATAATTTAAAGAATAAATGTCTATTTCGGTCCCTTTTTTAGGCCCCAAGGGCCCCAAATAGAAAACATTCAAATAATAAAGATTTTATTCAAATTTACAGATCAGGGGTCGAATCGCTTGAATGATTCTGACGTACATATAGTAGGTAGGTACATACATAGATTTATATAAGTGTGTAAGTATAGTACATGTATAGGTATAGGTTTACATAAGCTATTGTACTTAACATCAATGTTTCGTGTTATCACCGGACCAGAACATATTCTGCGTGCAAATATCCTATTTAAATTAATGAAATAATAGACTTGCATGATTGATTTATTGTTTCATATTTTTTAAATGAGGAAAAAAAAGAAAAGATTTTGT
>JAMCCL010000882.1:0-13815 GCA_024516035.1 Bactericera cockerelli | reverse complement strand
TACTCCCAAACAAAACCAAAAATACCAATACTTACCCCACCCACCCATATCCACCATATAACCTACACACACTCCCCTTCTCATAAAAACCCAAAATCTCAAATCTATCATCCCACATTAAAAAATTTAACTTCCCCCCTCCCATCATTCCCCAAACAAAACCAAAAATACACATACTTACCCACCACCACCATATCCACCATATACCTACACACTCCTTCTCATCAAAAACCAAAATCTCAAATTTATCCCACATTAAAAATTTAACCTTCCCCCCCCCACTTCCCCAAACAAAACCAAAAATACCAATACTTACCCCACACCCCATATCCCCATATACACCTACACACTCCTTCTCATCAAAAACCCAAATCTCAAACCTTATACCCACTTAAAAATTTACACCTTCCCCCCCCCTCACTTCCCCAAACAAAACAAAATACACCAATACTTACCCACCACCCCACCCATATCCACCATATAACCTACCACACTCCTTCTATCAAAAAACCCAAATCTCAATCTTATATCCCCACATTAAAAATTTAACTTCCCCCCCCCCCTACTACTTCCCAAACAAACCCAAAAATACCAATACTAACCCACACCACCCATATCCACCAATATACACTACACCACTCCTTCTCATCAAAAACCAAAATCTCAAATCCCCCCCTTATCCCACATTAAAAACTTTAACCTTCCCCCCCCTCCTCACTTCCCCAACAAAACCAAAAATACCAATACTTACCCCACACCACCATATCCCACCATATAACCTACACACTCCTTCTCATCAAAAACCAAAATCTCAAATTTATACCCACATTAAAAATTTAACCTTCCCCCCCATACTTCCCAAACAAAACCAAAATACCAATACTACCCACCACCCAATCCACCATATACACCACCTCTATCAAAAACCAAATCCAAATTAATCCACTAAAATTAACCCCCCTACTACTTCCCAAACAAACCCAAAAATACAATACTTACCCCACCACCAATCCACCATATACACACACTCCCTTCTCACAAACCCAAATCCAATTATCCACATTAAAAATTAACTCCCCCACTACCAAACAAACCAAAAAACCAAACTTACCCACACATCCCCATATAACCTCACACCCTTCTATCAAAACCAAATCTAAATTTATCCCAATAAAAATTAACCTTCCCCTCCATACCCAAACAAACAAAAATACCATACTACCCACCACCTATCCCATAACAACAACTCTCACAAAAACCAAACTCAATTTATCCACATTAAAAATTACCTTCCCCCCAATTCCCCAAACAACCAAAATACCAATCTTACCCCACCACCTATCCACAAACACCACACATCTTCTATCAAAAAAATCTCAAATATATCCCAATTAAAAATTAACCTCCCCCCCCTACTTCCCCAACAAAACCAAATACCAATACTACCCCACCAACATATCAAACACCTACACACTCCTTCTACAAAAACCATCAAATTTACCACATTAAAATTTACCTTCCCCCCCTCTATTCCCAACAAAACCAAAATACAATATTACCCCACCACATATCCACCATATAACTACAACTCCTTCTCATCAAAAACCAAATCTCAAATTTATCCAATTAAAATTTACCTCCCCCCCTCTATACTCCAAACAAACCAAAATACAATACTTACCCCCCACATATCCCATATAACTACAACCCTTCTCAAAAACAAAATCTCAAATTATCCAATTAAAAATTTAATTCCCCCCCTATACCCAAACAAAACAAAAATACAATACTTACCCCCCAAAATCCCATATAACCAAACACTCTTCTATCAAAAACCAAATCTCAAATTATCCACATAAAAATTAACTTCCCCCCCCTCTACTCCCCAAACAAAACAAAATACCAATACTTACCCCACACACATATCCACATATAACTACACATCCTCTCATCAAAAACCAAACTCAAATTTATCCCAATTAAACCATACCCTCCCCCATACTCCCAACAACAAAAATACAACTACCCACCAAAACCAATATAACCACCACCCTTACAAAAACCACAAATCTCAATTTATCCACATTAAAAATTTACTTCCCCCTACTTCCCAACAAACCAAAAAATACACAAACCCCCACCCATATCCCCCATAAACCTACACTCCTTCTCATCAAAAACCCAAATTCAAATTATCCACATTAAAAATTTAATCCCCCCCTCTACCCAAACACAACAAAAATACCAATACTACCCCACCACCATATCACCTATAACCACACACTCCTTCTCACAAAAACAATCCAATCTATCCCACATAAAAATTTACTTCCCCCCCCATACTTCCCAAAAACCAAACATACTTACCCACCACACCATATCACTAACACACTCCCTTCTATCAAAACCCAAACTATCCCATTAAAATTTAACTTCCCCTCAATCCAACAACCAAAAATACCATATTACCCCATTCCAATAACTACAACTCCTTCTCACAAAACTCTCAACCTTATCCATAAAATTAACCCCCCCCCATATTCCCAAACAAACCAAAATACCAATACTTACCCACCCACCATATCACATATAACACCCACATCCTTCTATCAAAACCAAAATCTAATTTATCCACATTAAATTTAACTTCCCCCCCCTATACTCCCCAAAAAACCAAAATACCAATATACCCACCCCCCATATCCACATATAACCTACACATCCTTCTATCAAAACAAAATCTCAAATTTATCCCACATTAAAAATTTAACTTCCCCCCCTACTCCCAAACAAAACCAAAATACAATACTTACCCCACCACATACCCACCATATAACCCACATCCTTTCATCAAAACCAAATCTCAAATTTATCCACATTAAAATTTAACCTTCCCCCCTCTACTCCCAACAAACAAAAATACAATACTTACCCCACCACATATCCCCATATAACTACACACCCCTTCTCTCAAAACCCAAAATCTCAATTTATCCAATTAAAAATTTAACCTTCCCCCCCCCCTACTTCCCAACAAACCAAAAATACCAATACTTACCCCACCACACATATCCACATATAACTACACACTCCTTCTATCAAAACCAAATCTCAAACTTTATCCCACATTAAAATTTAACTTCCCCCCCCATCACTTCCCAAACAAACCAAAAATACAATACTACCCACCACACCATACCACCATATACCACACACTCCTTTCATCAAAACCAAAATCTCAAATCTTATCCCATTAAAATTTAACTTCCCCCTCCCTACTTCCCAAACAACAAAATACCATACTTACCCCACCACCATCCACCATATAACTACACACCCTTCTATCAAAACCAAATCAAACTTTATCCAATTAAAATTTAACTTCCCCCCCCCTACTCCCAAACAAACAAAATACCAATACTTACCCACCACCCATACCAACATATAACCTACACACTCCTTCTATCAAAACCAAAATCTCAAATCTTATCCCAATTAAAAATTTACTTCCCCTCCCTTACTTCCCAAACAAAACCAAAAAACCAATACTACCCCACCCACCATACCACCAATAACACACTCCCTTCTATCAAAACCAAAATCTCAAACTTTATCCCACATTAAAAAATTAACTTCCCCCCCTTACTTCCCAACACAAAACAAAAAACATACTACCACCACCAATCCACCATATAACAACACACTCCTCATACAAACCAAAACAAAACTTTATCCAAATTAAAACTTTAACTACCCCCCCTATACTTCCCCAAACAAACCAAAAACCACACTTACCCACCCAACCCATAACACCCACACCATCATCAAAACAAAATCTCAATTTATCCACATTAAAAAATTTAACCTTCCCCACTATATTCCCAACAAAACCAAAAATACCAATATACCCACCACCAACACAATAACTACAATCCCTTACTATCAAAACCAAAATCAAATTATCCCACATTAAAAATAACTTCCCCCTCCTATACTTCCCAAACAAAAACCAAAAATACCACATACTTACCCACACACCATATCAACCATAATACCACCCACTCTTCTATAACAAACCAAAATCTCAAACTTAATACCAATTAAAAACTTAACTTCCCCCACCTATACTTACCAAACAAACCAAAAATACCAATACCACACCACACCACCATATCCACCATATAACCAACATCACTTTTCAAAAACCAAATCTCAAATTTATCCTTTATCCCACATTAAAAATTAAACCCTTCCCCCCCCCCCTATACTTCCCCAAACAAAACCCAAAAATACCACATACTTACCCCCCACCACCACAATCCACCACAATACACCTACACATCCCTTCATCAAAAAAAAAAAAAAAAAAAAAAAAAAAAAAAAAAAAAAAAAAAAAAAAAAAAAAAAAAAAAAAAAAAAAAAAAAAAAAAAAAAAAAAAAAAAAAAAAAAAAAAAAAAAAAAAAAAAAAAAAAAACAAAAACCCAAAATAACCCAAAAAAACCCCCCCCCCCCCACCCAAAAACCAACCCCCCCCCCCCACCAACCCAAAACCCAAACCCCCACAAAACCAAAACCAAACCAACCCTAAAAAACCCCCCCCCCCCCAAACCCAAACAAACCAAAAAACCAAACAACCCCCCCCCCACAACCCACCCAAAAACCCACCACCCCCCATCAAAAACCAAAAACCCAAACACCCACATAAAAAAAAACCCCCCCCCCAAACCCAAACAAACCAAAAAAACCACACAACCCCCCCACCCCAAAACCCCCCAAAACACCACAACCCCCACAATCAAAAACCAAAACCTCAAATACCCAATAAAAATAACCCCCCCCCCCAACACCCCAAAAACCCAAAAAACAACAACCCCCACCCCCCAATCCACCCAATAACCACACCCCCCATCCAAAACCCAAACTCAATTATCCACATAAAAATTAACCCCCCCCCCACTACCCCCAAACCCCAAAAAAAAAACCCCCCCCCCACCCACCCAAAACCACCACTCCCCCTTCACAAAAACCCCAAACCCAAAACACCCCATAAAAACTTTAACCCCCCCCCCCACTCCCCAAACAAACAAAAAACAATCTTACCCCCACACCCCCAATCACAACCCACACCCCTTCATCAAAAACCCAAAACCCAAACCCTTATCCCACTAAAACTTACCCCCCCCCCCCACCCCAAACAAACCAAAAACCAAACTACCCCACCCCCCAAACCAACAATAACCACACATCCCCCTCATCAAAAACCAAAACCTAAACCTTATCCACATAAAACTTTACCTCCCCCCCCCTATACTCCCAAACAAAACCAAAAAACCACAATACCCCCACCACACCATACCCCCCAATAACCTACACATCCCATCTCATCAAAAACCCAAATCCAAACCTATCCACATAAAAATTTAACCTCCCCCCCCTACCCCAAACAAAACCAAAAAACCAATACTACCCCCCACCACCATATCCACCATATACACCACACACTCCCTTCCATCAAAACCCAAAATCTCAAATCCTTATCCCAATAAAAATTAACCTCCCCCCCCCAACTCCCCAAACAAAACCAAAAAACCAATACTACCCCCCCCCCACCAACCCACCAATAACCACACACTCCCTCTCAAAAACCAAATCCCCCTTATCCCACATTAAAAATTTAACCTCCCCCCCCCCCCACTTCCCAAACAAAACCAAAATACCACATACTTACCCCCCACCCCACCAATCCCACCATATAACCACACACTCCCTCACAAAAACCCAAATCTCAAACTTATCCCACATTAAAAATTTACACCCCCCCCCCCATTCCCCAACAAACCAAAAAACAATACTTACCCCACCCACCATATCCACCCTATACACCTACCACACCCTTTCATCAAAAACCAAAATCCCAAACTCTATCCCACATAAAAATTACCACCCCCCCCCTACACTCCCAACAAAACCAAAAATACCAATACAACCCCCACCACCCACATATCCACCCATATAAAAACCTAACCCCACCACCAAAACCACCCCAACCCAACCCCACACCCACACCCCACAAAAACCCCCAAAACAACACAACCAACCCCCCCACCCAACACCCCAACAAAACACCACCACACAACCACCAAACAACCCCCCCCCCACCCCAACACCACAACCAAACAACCCACCCCCAACACACACCAAACCCCCATACAACCCCCCAAAACCACCAAAAAAATAAAAACCCAACCCCCCCCAACAACCCCCACACCCCAACACCAAACAACCACAACATAACCCCCCCCCCACCAAAACCCACCACCAAAACCCAACAAACCACACCCCCTACCACAAAAACCCAAAACCACACACATACCACAAAACACCATTAACACCCCAACCCAACCCCCAAACACCCCCAACAACCAAAAACCAACACAACCCACCCACAACCAACCAACCACCACACACCCCCCAAACCCACAACCCAACCACCCCACCCAAAAACCCCCCAACCACCACCCACCCCACCCCCACAAACCAACCACAACACCCAACCCCCCAACCCAAACACCAACACCCCCCACATCACAAACCCAAACACCCCAAAAAAACCCCAACCATACCCCCCCCCCACCACAACCCCAACCACCAAACCACCACAAAACCAAACAAACCCCACCACCCCCAACACCACCACAACCACCACCCCCCACCAACACCAACCCCACCCCACAAACACCAACACCACCCACAACCCACACCCAAAATACACCCCCCCCCACACCCCCAACACCAACCCACCCACACCCCACAACAACCCCCCACCACCCCCAACAACCCCACCACAAACCACACACCCCCCCCAACAAACCCCAAAACCCCAAACCAAATACCCACATAAAACAATAACCCTCCACACCCCCACCACAACCCCCACCACAAACCCAAAAAACCCCAAACCACCCACCCCCCACAAACCCCCCCAAAACCCACACACCCCCCACCCCACCAACCAAAAACCCACAAACCCACCACACCATAAACCCCCACACCCCCCAACCCAACCCCCAACAACCCCAAACCCCCCCCCCCCACACACACCCACCAAAACAACCCAAACCCCACCCAACCACCCCACACAAACCCCAAACACCAAACCCAACACCAACCCCCCAACCCACCCCCCCCCACCCACACCCCCAACCCCCCCACCCCACCCCACACCAAAACCCCACCCCACACCCACACACCAAACCCCCCCCACCCCCCCCACAACCCACAAACCCCAAACCCAACCAAACCCCCCCCCCCCCCAAACACACCCCAAACAAAACCCAACCAAAACCCCCACCCACACCAACCCCCACCCCCCCACCCCACCACAAACAACCACCAACCCCTCAACAAAACCCCCAAACACCCCAAACCCACAAACCCACATAACACAAACTTAACCCCCCTCCCCCCACCCCCAACATTCCCCAAACAAAACCCAAACAAAACAAACCTTACCAACCCCCACCCACTCACATATCCCACCCTATCCACCTATCAATCCCCTTCTCATCAAAAACCCCAAAATCATCACATTAATCCCCACAATAACAACCTTCTACACCCTTCCCCCCCCCCCATACTCCCCCAACCAAAACCAAAAAAACCAAAACTTACCCCACCACCCACCCCTTATACACCTCAACAACTCCCCTTCACATCAAAAACCAAAATCCCAAACTCCCCTTATTCCCACATAACACTATAACTTCCCCCCCCCCCCCCCTAAACTCTCCCCCCAAACAAAACAAAAAAACCAATACTAAACCCCCCACCCCACACACCCCCCATATCCCCACCCATTACCCACCAACAACTCCCCTTCTCATAAAAAACCCCAATCCTTCAAACTCCCCTTATCCACATTAAAATTTACACCCTTCCCCCCCCCCCTATCACTTCCCCAAACAAACCAAAATACCAATACTTACCCAACTCCCCCCCACCCCATATCCACCTACATAACTACCACATTCCCTCTAATCAAAAACCAAAATCCCTAAATTTATCACATTAAACAATTACACCCTTCCCTCCCCCCCCCCCCGATACTTCCCCAAACAAAAACACAAAAATACCACATACTTCCCCCACCCCACCCCCACACCCATATCCCACCCATATATAAATACCACACTCCCTTACTAATAAAAAACCCCAAAATCCTCTAACTCTTTTCATACAAAATTTAATAAACTTTACACCATTCCACACCACACTTTACTTACCACAAAAAAAAACATAAAATACAACAAAATTACCACACCAAACCCCAAACATATCACAAACCATATACCACATACAAAACTCCATTATCATCAAAAACAATAAATCATAATACTCTTATCACAAAAATTAAATTACTTTCCACCCTTCCCCACCCCCCCTAGCAACTTAACATATCTTATACATTTAATTACAAACTTAATTACAACACACCCACCTCAACTTTTCCATCCATATACAAAGTCTAAATGCCACTTCTCATAAAATTCCAATATCATAATACTTTATAAAAAATTATAAATTTACACCTTCCAACACCACCCTATCACTTCCCCCAAACTAACCAAAAATACCATAATTACCCCCCCACCACCCACATATCCCCCCCACCTATTTTTAACCTACCACACTCCTTTCTCATCAAAAACCAAAATCCTCAAACTCTTATACCAAATTAAAAACTTACCACCTTAACCACCCCAATTTACTTCCCAAATCAAAAACCCAAAAATAACAATACTTAAACCCACATCCAAACCATATCACTTCCCATATAAAATACCACAATAACTTTCTTTAATAACAAATTCATAATTCTCCTTTTGAGTAAATTTTTAAAACTGTTTCACACTTAAACACCCCCATTCAATTTCCACACATATCTTTAACATTTAATTAACTTTAAACGTTACAAACCTACATACATCCATTTTCCCTACATTATATTTAATACCAATAGCAACGGATATGATTTTTCAATATTGCAGGAATTTACGCGGTGAAAATATGGTTTTTCGTTTCTCACGGAAAAACCCAAGTGCTAGGAAAATATATTTTACAATTTTTGTAATTGTAGGTCAAACTACATCCATACATGAGCAATAAAGTGTCTAGGTCCTATAGCAAAGGAGACTGATTTTTCAATTCTTGCAGATTTGCCCGGTGAAAAATGTTTTTCGGGTCTTCACGGAAAAAACACAGTGCTAGGAAAATTTTATTTTACATTTTTGTAATCTTTAGGTTAACCTACATCCAATATGTGACAAATACATGTGTCTAGGTATATTAGCAACGGAGGATGATTTTTCAATTTGCAGATTTCGCGGGTGATTGATAATATGGTTTTTGGGGTCTCATTGGAAAACCACCAAGGGTAGGAAAATTTATTTAACATTGTGGTAATCTTTAGGTCAAACTATTCCCATACCATGTGCAATTCATGTGGTCTAATGTACTATAGAACGGAGAGAATTTTTTTCCAATTTTTTGCAGATTCGCGGGAAATATGGTTTTCTCGGGTCTCACGGAAAAAAACCCACATGTGCTAGGAAAATTTCTTTTAACATTTTTGTAATCTGTAGGTCAAACTACATCCATAACATGTGCAATACATGTGTCTAAGTACTATAGCATACGGAGTGACGTTTTCAATTTTGCAGATTTCGCGGTGAAATATGGTTTTTCGGGTCTTCACGGAAAAACCACAAGTGCTAGAAAAATTTATTTTACATTTTTGTAATCTGTAGGTCTAACTACATCCATACATTTGCAATAAATGGTGTCTAAGTTTACTATAGCTAGGAGATGATTTTTTCCAATTTTGCAGATTTCGCGGTGAAATATGTTTTTCGGGTCTCACGGGAAAAACCACATAGTGCTAGGAAAATTTATTTTACATTTTTGTTTAAATTTTTAAAGGTTAAAAAAAAATCCATTCTGTCAATACATGTGTTTAAATCAAAAGCAACGGGAGAAAGATTTTTTAATTTTGCAGATTTCGCGGTGAAATTGGTTTTTTGGGGGGCTCAAGGAAAAACCAAAGGGGGAAAATTTAAAATTTTTAAATTTTTTTAAACTGTAGGTCAAATACATCCTTTCATGTGAATACTGTGTTTAAAATATAGCAACGGAGATGATTTTTTTAAAATTTTTCAGATTTCGCGGTTTAAAAATATGGTTTTTGGGTTTTTCCCGGAAAAAAACCCCCGGCTAGGAAAATTTATTTTCCAAATTTTTTTTAAATTTTAGGTCAAACTAATCCCTACATGTGCAAAACATGTGTCTAAGTATATAGCAACGGAGAGATTTTTCAATTTTGCAGATTTGCGGTAAAATATGGTTTTTGGGTTCAGGAAAAACCCCGGTTAGGAAAATTTATTTACATTTTTGTAATTTGTGGTCAAACTACACCCATACATGTGCAATACATGTGTCAAAGTACTATAGCAACGGAGATGATTTTTCAATTTTGCAGATTTCGCGGTGAAATATGGTTTTTGGTTCACGGAAAAACAAAGTGCTAGGAAATTTATTTTCATTTTTGTAATCTGTAGGTCAAACTTACTCCATACAGTGCATCAATGTGTCTAAGTACTATAGCAAGGGGAGATGATTTTTAATTTTGCGTTTTGCGGTGAAATATGGTTTTTGGTCTCAGGAAAAAACACAAGTGCTAGGAAAAATTTAATTTTTTTGTATTATCAACCACAACATGCAATCGTGTTAGCTAGACGGGAGATTTTTCAATTTTCAATTTTCGGGAATAGTTTTGGTTCCGAAAACCCAATCTAAAATTATTTAATTTTGTATGTAGTCAAACTAATATTGTGCAATACAATTAATACTTAGAAGGAATGTTTTTCAATTTCAGATTCGGTGAATTGTTTTTTTTAAAAAAATTAAAAAATATTTTAATTTTTTTAAAAAATTTTTTATTTATTATTTGGGTTTTTTTTTTTTTTATTTTTGGCCCACGAAAAGACCGAACTAGGAAAATTTATTTAATTTGTAATTGTGGCAACCATCAAATGTCAATCATTTTTGTGTAAGATATACAGGGAAATGATTTTCAATTTGCATTTCCGGTGAAATGTTTTGGTCTACGAAACACAAGCTGAAATTTATTAATTTTGTAACTTTCAATACTCAAAGTGCAATACATTGTTATACATACACGGAGATTTTCTTTTGCTTGGGAAAATGTTTTCGGTTCCCCCCCCCCCCCCCCCCCCCCCCCCCCCCCCCCCCCCCCCCCCCCCCCCCCCCCCCCCCCCCCCCCCCCCCCCCCCCCCCCCCCCCCCCCCCCCCCCCCCCCCCCCAAAAAAAAAAAAAAAAAAAAAAAAAAAAAAAAAAAAAAAAAAAAAAAAAAAAAAAAAAAAAAAAAAAAAAAAAAAAAAAAAAAAAAAAAAAAAAAAAAAAAAAAAAAAAAAAAAAAAAAAAAAAAAAAAAAAAAAAAAAAAAAAAAAAAAAAAAAAAAAAAAAAAAAAAAAAAAAAAAAAAAAAAAAAAAAAAAAAAAAAAAAAAAAAAAAAAAAAAAAAAAAAAAAAAAAAAAAAAAAAAAAAAAAAAAAAAAAAAAAAAAAAAAAAAAAAAAAAAATTTTGAACGAGTATTTACAATTTTTCAATTTGCAAAATTTTTTTGGGCCCACGAAAAAACACAAGTTAAAAAATTTTTTTAATTTTTTGTAATTTTCCTCCCCAAAAACATTGCAAAAATTTTAAATTTTATTTTGAAGTATTTTAAAATTTTAAATTTCCGTAAAATGTTTCTCTAAAAAACGAAAGTTTAAAATTTTATTTTTTTTTGTTCGTTAAAAAACCAACGGAAAATTTTAATTAAAAAAACAAATTTTTAAATTTTGAAATTTTTCCTGAAAAGGTTTTTCTTTCAAAAACCTTGAAAATTTTTTTCTTTTAAAAACAAGAAAAAATATATTTTAATCTGTGTCAATAATAAACAGTAAATTTTTCAATTTTGAAATTTTCCCGGGGAAAATGTTTTTTTTTTGCCAAAAAACCCCAAAGGGAAAATTTTTTTTTTTTAAAACGACAACTAAAATTACTTTTAATTTGGTCAAACTAACAACAGTATTTTCAATTTAAAAACCCGGGAAAAATTGGTTTTTTCATCAAAAAAACCCAAAAGTTTTTTTTTTTTGAAGAAAAAAAAAATTTTTTAAATTTAAATTTTTCAAATACAACAACAATTTTTAAATTTTTTGAATTTTGGGGGAAAAAATTTTTTTCCCCGAAAAACGGAAAAAAAAACCCGCGGCCCCTTTTTCTGGCAAACAAAAACGGGTTTGGCAAAAAACGGGTGTTTTTTTTTTTTTCCCGGGAAAAAACCCGCTAGAAAAATTTTTTTTTAATTTTTTTAATTTTTTAAAAAATCCAACATTCAAACTTGTGAATACTTCAAGGAAGGGGAAATTTCAATTTTCCGTTTTTTTTGGGGTTTCCCGAAAAAAAGCGAAAAAAATTTTAATTTTTGAATTTTAGTCAAATACATCCAAACATTGCAATACTTTCCCCAAATCTATAGCAAGGGAGATGTTTTTAAATTTTTGCAGTTTTTCGCGTGAAATAGTTTTTGGGTCTCACGAAAAAACCAATTTGGGAAAATTTATTTTACATTTTTGTAATCTGTAGGTCAAACTCATCCATACATGTGCAATACATGTGCTAAGTACTATAGCAACGGAGATGATTTTTCAATTTTGCAGATTTCGCGGTGAAATATGGTTTTTCGGTCTCACGAAAAACACAAGTGCTAGGAAAATTTATTTTACATTTTTGTAATCTGTAGGTCAAACTACATCCATACATGTGCAATACATGTGTCTAAGTACTATAGCAACGGAGATGATTTTTCAATTTTGCAGATTTCGCGGTGAAATATGGTTTTTCGGGTCTCACGGAAAAACGACCAAGTACTAGGAAAATTTATTTACATTTTTGTAATCTTAGGTCAAACTACATCATACTGTGCAATACATGTGTCTAAGTACTATAGCAACGGAGATGATTTTTCAATTTTGCAGATTTCGCGGTGAAATATGGTTTTTTCGGGTCTCACGGAAAAACACCAAGTCTAGGAAAATTTATTTTACATTTTTGTAATCTGTAGGTCAAACTACATCCATACATGTGCAATACATGTGTCTAAGTACTATAGCAACGGAGATGATTTTTCCAATTTTGCAGATTTCGCGGTGAAATATGGTTTTTCGGGTCTCACGGAAAAACGACCAAGCTAGGAAAATATATTTACATTTTTGTAATCTGTAGGTCAACTACATCATACATGTGCAATACATGTGTCTAAGTACTATAGCAACGGAGATGATTTTTCAATTTTGCAGATTTCGCGGTGAAATATGGTTTTTCGGGTCTCACGGAAAAACCACAATGCTAGGAAAATTTATTTTACATTTTTGTAATCTGTAGGTCAAACTACATCCATACATTGCATACAGTGTCTAAGTACTATAGCAACGGAGATGATTTTTCATTTTGCAGATTTCGCGTGAAATATGGTTTTTCGGGTCTCACGGAAAAACGACGAATGCTAGGAAAATTTATTTTACATTGAAACTGTGGCAAAAATCCAAAATTGAAAACATGGTTAAGTATTAGAAAAATGTTTTTAAATTTTTTCAGTTTTCGGGGTGAAAAATTTTTTTGGGGTTCCGGGGAAAAACAAAAGTTTTGAAAATTTATTTTAAAAATTTTTTGTAATCTGTATTTTTTTTTTT
>JAMCCL010000881.1:0-13845 GCA_024516035.1 Bactericera cockerelli | reverse complement strand
TGGAATCTCTGGATTCACAGAGTGCCGCCTTTACCACTGAGCTACCGGGGATGATCTTCTCTTTTGGACAATAATGATTCTCTTTTGTGGAAGGAAACCACCAGGCAAGGTTAACGGTCAAACCATTTTCTACCATTTAATCCTCAGAGCATTATAATGTTAAGAATAGGTATGTGAATACCTATTCTTAACATTGAAATCCATTTACATTCATTCACAATCAATGTGGCTCCGGAACGGTTGAACCAAATGACTCCAAATTTGGCACAGTCGCCTTGTGGTATTTTGTTGCGTACTAATATTTTTTTTTAATTCCAAATAGGACGCCAGACACGGGAAAAAAAACCTTGACAGCGGCGAAGTGCCGGGTTTTTAGGTAGTATAGTATAGCAGTGCTTTATTTAGACTGTCGGCTCGGGACAGGGAGTCCCATTACGCTAACATTTTAATATAGCACCACTTTATTTATTGTATATTTTTAAGTGCTTTTTTAGTGCTATTGTAGTGTGTTTTGTGTGAGCACTTAAGTATTGCTCATATAAATGAGAAAGCATTGGTTGGGATCGAATCCACAGATTACGGCGGATTTATGCGCTCGATTGTTCACATTAAAAGTCTAGCGCCGTATTAACTGTTTTTAACTGTTTTAAATCAGTTCAAGACTTGCCTCTTTCTTCTCGGCTAGCTGGTGCAACCTCTGCGCGTAGGGTTGAATCAAAGAGCTCAGAGCTTCTATCACAGCGGATTCAGTCAGGAGCGTGCACACCTTGCCAATGATGTACATCAGTCTCGCACATTCTCCCAGCTTCAGGGTGTCAGAGGATAAGGCTCCCTGAAAATAAAAATAAGTATATAAATAAAATAAATAAATAAATAAACCTTTATTTTGTTCCAATTCAGCTTATTTACTGAGGTACAAGTAGCTAAACTTTTTTTTTGGCATTGGTTAGCAAGGCCATAAAATTTTATTTTATTATTATACATTTTAGGAATAAAATATGCAAAAAAATAATAATAGGTACCTACAAAGTATTGAAAAATATTGGAAAGAGTAAACAAAAATTATATGTGAATTTTGTTTTGCTGTATGAAAGAAAAAATAAAACCATAAGTTCTGGGGTATCCTGCAGCATTGTTTCAATGTAGCTAAACTTATAACAATAATAAAAGGCTGTGCATATGAACATAAAACCCGAACACCACCTGCAGAACAAATCAAAAAACCAAAAATTAATATAATAGTAGACTATTTAGTGGAATGTATAAGTATAAGTAGTGCTTTATTTTGACTGTCAGCGCAAGTTAATGCCAAAAACATTTTCTACCACCTGACCTCGGAGTCTTATTATTATGTGGTCACAAACTTAAATAAATGAGGAAAAAATCATGCACTGGGTGGGATTTGAACCAATAGATATGATACATATTGATTATTTACTGGCCGGAAGAAATTCCTCTTCTGGACTGGGTACCGAATGACTGGTCACTCTTGGTTTAGATTTTCCACCAGTTCACTTTTCTGTTCTCTGTTAAATAAATGTAAAATAGATTGATTCACTCTTACACCATACATTCGTACATTATTAGTTATTCCTTAGTTAGTACGACATACATATCAATTGGCGACGAGGATGGGATTGCTTGTTTTAGGTGTATCCATCTTGTTTCTCAATTGTAAAATTTTTACAGTCATACCTGTTATCAGTTCGTAAATTGAAAACCTGTAACTTTGTTCTGCTCTAACTCTTCCTCCTGTACCAGTGTATCCAATGTGTCCTGAGCTTCTTCGTATTTTTTTTCTATAGAACACAATAAGTTCTTCATATGCCGTCAGCTGTTCCGGTGAGCAGTCCGGTGAAATTTTTCCATCTGTCTTCGTAAGCATCGCCTTGAATGTCGCCCTTTTGTTCCTCCATTGTTTGATTTCTTTCTCCATCCGATATCCAAGCGGCTCATCGGGGTGCCAACTTCTTCCCAAAAATCGACCCAGCCCATCATTGTTAAATTTTCAAACAGGCAACTACGGAACGAATACATCAAAAAAGCTAAGCAAGCAAAATTAAAATGTAACCAGCTGGATTGTACAGCGAGTCTCCTCTTCTCGGGAAATAACAAGATCTTTTTCAATGACCACCTCACGCCTGAAAACAGTAAATTATTCTTTGAAATAAGAAAAATGGTAAAGGAAAATAAAATCGAATCGGCATGGACAAGAGATGGAAAAATATTTGTTCGACGAGTAGCGGGATCTCCTCCCTTCCAGATTGGAGACATGCATGATCTGCAGCCCTTTCTTGTCCCGTACAGCACTGCCGCTGCCGAATCAGGGGCCACATCCACTGTCTAGCTAGGGCCAATGTTTGTAAATTTCGGAACACATTTTGTTCAAAGTGTAACAAGATCGGTCACATTGCTAGAGTCTGTATGTCATTTATTAAAAGTAACAAGCATAAAAACCATACAGTAGAAGAACAAATTTTAGGAGAAGAATCCAATTACGAAGTTAATTTGATACGTAGTAAAAAAACTGATAAATGTATGGTACACGTACTAATAGAAACAAAACCATTCCAAATGGAGGTAGATACAGGAGCCTCCCTAAGCTCTATTTCTTATGACGATTACAACAAATTAAATCTGAATAGTAAGATTTACAAAACTAGCATAGAAATGAAAACTTACACTGGCGAAATCATAAAACCTAGAGGAGTGTGTTTTGTGAAATGTAACTACAAGAGTCAAAATTTTGTTGGTAAACTGATCATAGTAAATCAGATGGTAGATCCTATTTTTGGTCGCGACTGGATTCGCGAAGTAAACTTGGATTGGGCTGAAATAAAAACATTAACATCTGCTAAAAGCTCACCGTTGGAACACTTACTTGCGAAATATGAAAATGTTTTCAGTGACAAGATCGGAGTCATACCGAGTGAACTGGGCCATCTCGAGCTGAAACCAGACGCGACTCCAATATTCTGCCCGCCGTGTCCAGTGCCGTATTCACGGAAATTGAAAACCGAGGAAGAGCTGCTGCGACTTGAAAAAGAAGGAATCATCACGAAGTCGAATTTTGTCATTCACAAGACATCAGCTGCATTTCATCCATCCAGCAAGATGCAGCTGAGGAAGGTGCCAAATAGCGACAGGGTATCTCCCTACACTATGATGCTTGGAAGAGACCCGAGAACAAGACTCGATGCTATCATGAAACCTCCGGAGCTAGAAGCAAGGAACACTCAACCAGCAGTCTCACACAAAGGCAGATTTTTCAATATAGGAGACCGAGTGCAAGCTCGCAACTACTTCCGAGGACCAAGATGGGTGTTTGGAAAAATAACAGAGCGAAAAGGATTGCTGCATTACGTGGTGACTTTGGATGATGGACGGGAGTGGCGGAGACATGTGGATCAGATCCGACTCACACATTACAGGGGGGGACATATGATACATATTGATTATTTACTGGCCGGAAGAAATTCCTCTTCTGGACTGGGTACCGAATGACTGGTCACTCTTGGTTTAGATTTTCCACCAGTTCACTTTTCTGTTCTCTGTTAAATAAATGTAAAATAGATTGATTCACTCTTACACCATACATTCGTACATTATTAGTTATTCCCTTAGTTAGTACGACATACATATCAAGATCCCTAAGCTACCTGGATTACCAGACCAGCGTCTTAACCACTTGACTACCAATGCCGGTCTTATAAAGACATTCTATCAGAAACATTCTCCTTCTTTTACTCTACCATTTATCAAACCTATTTGAGGTGGCGTTATTTTGAACGAAGGTTGAATCACCCAATCGAAAAATTTGAAGCCAGAAGGGTATGCATCGATTGCCCCCCCATTTACAAAACAAACAAACAAAAAAAAACCCACGTTAACACACTTTCTAATAGCCAAGCAAGGGTGAAACAACTCGTTGTTTCATATTTAATTTCTATAACTAGGCCGCTTGAACTATTCACATTATTTTTTTTAAGTGATTGTTATTTTTAAACTAAAAAAATATCTACACTAAGCAAAACAAAATAGGGGCCACCTGTATTTTCTAAGATCATCGTGTATAGTACACCTTGGATTGAAAGTTTATTCTTGTTATCTTACTTATCTTGTTAATTAGACGTTCAGGTATGAATTGTGACCTTAACTTGAATAGATGGCATTAGGTAAATATCATTATTTGATTTAATAATCAAAACAGTTAATATTCCTATCTCGAACGGTTTGGTTGGATTACCTTAATATTTTTTTAAATAACTTTTCCTCTTGATTTAAAGTCACCTTTAGTGTTTCTTATCGACATGCCGAGGGTTCGACACCATTTAGGTCAAGAATTGCGTATCAGAGCCGTAACTCTACTTAAAGAGGGCCTTTCTCAGCGGAGGGTGGCCAACAGGCTTCAAGTGTCACGGCGAGCCATTCAAAATCTATTGAGTCGTTACCAAGAGACTGGAAATTTATCAAGAAGACCAGGAAGTGGGAGACAACGCTCAACCACTGTGAGAGAAGACCGATTTATAGCTAGGACAGCCCTGCAGGAACGGTTCACATCCGGCCCCCGCGTTCAAATGGACCTCCAGGAGTACTCGAACACAGTTGTAAGTGCTCAAACTATTCACAATAGATTGAGAGAGGTACAAATTCGCTCTAGGAGAAAAGTTCGTAAACCTAAACTTAGTTCTGGACACCGCGCTGCAAGATTAAGGTGGGCTAGAGAACACCTGCACTGGACTGATGAGGAATGGAAGTGTGTGCTCTTCTCGGATGAATGTAAAGTGAAATTTGAACGCGACGATAGACGTATTTGAGTGTTCCGATGCTCAGGAGAGAGGTTTCAGAGCTCTTGTAATCATGAAGCAGATCCTCATGGGGGACCAAGTGTTATGGTGTGGGGTGGCAGCAGTAGCAGAGGGAAAACCGATCTGGTTTTCCTTGTTGACGAAACGGTAACCTCTCAACTTTGTGTGGATAATGTCATCGTTCCCCATGTGCTTCCATTTAGTGAAAGAACCGGGCCCAACTTTATCTTCATGCATGATAATGCCCGCCCCCATACGGCAAGAGCCACTGTTGAGGTATTTCAAGCAGCGGATCTCAGAGTTTTCGGCTGGACAGTGATAAGCACAGACTTCAATCCTATTGAACATGCATGGGATTACCTTAAGAGGGAGATTAAAACCCTAAAAGACCAGATCCATACTCAAGATCAGCTCATGGAGGCGTTAACAGCTGCATGGAACTGGATTCCGGAAGAGCGCATCCATGTACTCATCCAAAGCATGCCAAGAAGAGTCCAGTCATGTGTAACAGATCGTGGAGGTCACACTCGGTACTAAGGAGCCGATAAATTTCAATTCCTTCTTGGTTGCTGTTGTGATGGTTGAACAAGCGTCTTAACTTTTATTCTCAAGTTTGTTCTAAAACGACCATTTTCAAAAAATAAATAAAAATCTTGAATTTTTTAATAAAAAACTCGTTTGTTTTTATCAAAATAGTTAGAAAAGAATGTATTGGAGTAATTTCAACCTTTTATTTCACATTTAAACCTATACATTTGAAGTAGTAGGTCCGAATCTCTAAAAATACTTGTGGCCCTTATTTTGTTTTGCTTAGTGTACATTTAAGATTTCTAGGGCTAAGCGGAAGAGAAAGCTTCAGGCTTCAAACATCGTGATTCACTACTTCCTTGTTTAATAAAGTTTTAGGCCGAAATTAATAGACTTTTTGTAATACGACTCTGGCACTAAGTCTTGGATTGCGTACTGTCTTCGATGGGGAAAACCGATGCTAAGCAATGACTTATATAATCGATTTTGTCTAATAATTTTGCCCTGAATATTTTACACCGAACCTCCTGGAATTGCAATATATTGTTATAATAAAACAGCACAACATGAACAACATCTTACATGTAAAATATTTCCTCCAATTTTTCAGAGGTTGGGAGAGTTCCTAAATATTGTAAACTAGCGGGTTACACCCGCCGCTTCGCCAGCCCATCAAACACACACAACGCACACACAAACACACACCCACCCACACACACCCACACACACTATCCACACACACCCACACACCACCCCACACCACACCACACACACACACACACACACACACCACACACACGCCACACACCACACACCACACACACACCACACACAACACACACACACACCAACACCACACCACACACACACACCCACACACACACACCACCACACACACCACACCACACACAAACACCACACCACACACAAACACCACACCACACACAAACACCACACCACACACAAACACCACACCACACACACACACCACACACACACACACCACACACACACACACACACACACACCACACACCACACACACACCACACACACACACCACACACACACACACACACACAAAATGTCATTTAGGTAAACCACTGAGCTACCTAAATGACATTTTTTTTTTTTGTCGCCCATCTATTTTCTGGTCTTCCCCGGCGTAGCTCAAGAATGGCTCATCAGAATTTCGCGATCAATATGTAAAATGAAAGCCTAAACCCTTGCCTAAAACTTTTTTGCTCTGAGTTGATAAGTCGTCACTTCAAATTTCGAGAAAAAATGTCATTTAGGTCAAAAAACGTGAATATTTTACATGTTACCCATCCATTTTTTTTACCTTACCCGGCGTAGCTCAAGAACGGCTCATCAGAAATTCGCGATCGATATGTCAATTGAAAGCTCAAACCCTTGCCTAAAACTTTCTCGCTTTGAGTTGATAGGTCGTCGCGACAAATTTCGAGAAAAAATGTCATTTATGTCAAAAAAACGTGAATTTTTTTTGCGTCACTCATCCATTTTTATCCTTACTCATTGTAGCTTAACCTCAGGGAGATATAATCTAGCCTAGAAGAATTTCCTGATCTAAAGGGACCTGTGTGCAAAATTTCAGGTTTCTCGGTCAAACGGTGTGGATTTGTATAAAGAACATACATACACACATACACACACACATACATACATACAGACAGCTTTCTTTTATAGATATAGATATGATGTAAATATTTTGTTTGTATTATGTTTGTAGATATCCAATAATAATTATATCGCCTTATTAATACTGCCCGATTAAGACTATTAAGTCCCAATACTCCAGCAGTGAACCCAAGACGTAATATTATTTGTTTCCTTTCTAAGTCATTCCTCCAGTGTCTGGCTACCATCGATCACGATGACGCCACCCTAATGAATGATGATGAAAATAAAAATTAATAATAATAATAATAAAACAACATTGTAATCCTTCTATGTTTGCTATATCCTAGCCCATAGATGATGTTGATTGTTACCATGTATTACATGAGAAATAAAACATAATAAACCGGTACCTGACAGGCGAACAATATCAGGGGAGCGAAGGGTCGCAGCGAGGGGGCACAGTCCCGGGTGATATAATAATAATAATAAACCAGTACCTGACAGGCGAACAATATCAGGGGAGCAAAGGGTCGCAGCGAGGGGGCACAGTCCCGGGTGATGAAATGAATAATAGTAAACCAGTACCTGACAGGCGAACAATATCAGGGGGGCAAAGGGTCGCAGCGAGGGGGCACAGTCCCGGGTGATGTCTTTCAGGGCCATGCTGGCGGAGGGGGCAGCCTCTGCGTGACTCAGGCCCGCGACTAGGAGGGGCAGCATGTCCGCCATCACGTCCTCGTTCACGTCTATCCACTCCGCGTACGCCCCTGAGGTGAAATCAGGCGGGGTTATTATTACAAAAATATTATTTAGGAGGACAAAGTAATGTACAATACTTTTACAGTACAATATTGAGAAAAAAATAAATTAGTGATAAAGTAGTTTGAAAAATATAATAAAAATGCTTTTTCTTTGTGTTATTATGTCACAACTTTAGTGGGTAGCGCAGAATCATAGGACTTTACACCTTTAATTTACAATATCTTGTATTATTTTTTGCCTATGATTCTGCCACTGGTCGCTGCTTCACATCAAAGCAGCTACTCATTTTTCCTCACGAGGTATGAGTGGACCCCCAACATCCAAGTACAGAGCAGAAGAAATTCTCCTCCGCTGGGAATCGAACCCAGTTCACCATGCGTGCAATGCCTAGCGCGCTAACTCACTCTGCCACGGTGACTACTAGTTTGAAAAATATAATAACAAACACCTAAATAACGAAGAAGAAAATAATACTAATGTCCTAACTAAATTGGGTTATTGCCTGCGGCAATCTCTTCCACCCAACTCTTTATGAGGTGTTCAAAACAATTTTAGTAAGTTATCATATTATTATGAAACAATTTGGATCAAGTTTTATTTACAATTTATAAGTACGATGAAAAGGTTGTGATAATACCTTTGGCATTCTCTTCCATTTATGTTAATCACGATGTGATATCACAATTACTCAAACTCGCTTTACTAAATATTTGCTGAACTTGGGACTCGAACCACCGACCTCCGGTTACAAGTCCGCCTCTTTATCGATCAAGCTACTGAGGTCTGTAAAGATTGAGAGTACTGAGGTCTGTAGACTTTAGTGGGTAGCTTTTTACAATAAAAATTAAAAGCTCAATTTTCAATAATAAACATTAAGTTATGTATTTACCTATAGCATTAAGGTACCTACCTATAGCATCGAGCACGGTGATCACAATCCTCGTGTTCAGCTCTGCAAGGGGCAAAGTCTTGATTGTCTGGAAGACCGAGTGAACCCACTTGTCGGAGGTTTCGCCCGAAATGTCCTCGGCCACGGCGTAGAAAGCGTGAATCAAGGATTCGAGAGGCTGCCAGTGCGTTTTGAAATTGCCGTCGGAAAGCATTTGCATGAGTTTACAGAGAAGAAACTCGAACAGTTCCTCCCGCAGGATGCTGGAACAATGCAGCTAAGGAAATAACAAACTTCTATTCATCATCATTTGTAATTTATTTGCATTAATAATAATAAATTGTACATAATAGGTAACATATATTAATGTGACTACCCCACACTAGTTCTCTTGTTTTGTGGGATCATATCATCATTGGGTGGCGTCATCTTGAACGATGGTAGCCAGACAGTGTGGAGGAATGACTCAGCACTTCTATCACTGTCTTTACAAGGAGTAAAAACTTCTATTGTAAAACAAAATTCCGTTCTTTCCTCTACACAATTCAGAGCAGAACGGATAGTTTCTTCACGTTCAAAAGATCAAGTCTGTCCCGGTAGCTCAGAGGTAAAGGCGGCACTCTGTGAATCCAGAGATTCCAGAGGTCGCGGGTTCGAAACCCAGACGGAACATGACAAGTTATCTTCCCATTTGGGATTTTTACCACATAATAATGTCTTGGGCTCACTGCTGGAATAATGGGACTTTAATAGTCCTAATCGGGCAGTATAAATAAGGCGATATTATTATTATTAAAAGTCAGCGTCGATAGCGCGTTGAATGCACCGGTTCTCGTAGAATCACCGAAGCTAAGCAACGTCCAGCGAGGGGAAGACTTCGTGATGCTGGCATTCCGGCCCAACCCAGGGCTGGGTGAGGTTAATGTGGGTAGTAGGTTTGTGAGTTTCCTGCGAATGGAGGGTAAATTGAAAGTCTGGGTAGAACCTGGGAAGGACGAATAAACTCGAATTCAAACCATTTTAATATTCTGGTAGAAAATATAACTTCTAAATGTGCGATGGTTTTTTTTTTAACAGAATAAAACTTCATTTTGAACTATTCTACAAAGATTTGCCAACTGACACAGTAAGTTTAAAGTTTTAAATTTATCATATTTGTGATAATCACTTTCGTATTATCACAACTCGCTTTACTAAATTTACGTTGAAACCGGGACTTGAACCACCGACCTCCAGGTTACAAGTCCGCCGCCTTATCCATCAATCTACTGAGTTCGGTTTCAAATGACACAGTATAAAATCTGACAGTCTTCTCATTTTTGTCAGTTAAAATTTCAACGATTAATTAACTTTCATAAAGATGAACATAGTTCGGCATCATCTTTGGTGCATCTTTTAGGAGTACATACTATGGAGGACTGTGAAATATAGGTACTCAATCCATTTTTGGTGGTTCTAAATATAACAATGGATTTGAATAAACTTATCACCATACTAAACTATTAAAAGACAGTTACATATTTATTTAATTGATTTCTTCAGTTTCAATCCTAATATTTAATTATTTACATAGATATAGTACAGTAGTAATTAAGATCTATATTTACAATTAAGTGAAAATTTATATTTTAAAGTTGATTTTAAGCTACCTACCTATGTAAACTGTTCAAAAATTTGAATTGTTAAATACAAATTCTGACAACAAGGTCAAATAAAAAAAATGCATGCGAGCTAAATCCCTATCGAAAGCAGCAGATAGAAACAGAGAAGAGCAAATATCCTTACCAAAGTGTCAGCAATATCCTGGCGGTAGCAGCGGAACTTCTCCTTATCGTCAGCACTCCACGTGCTGAAGGCCTCCGAATACGCTGACTTCCTCAGCAAAATCTCCAATAAGTTCTTGTAGATTGGAACAATGTCTTTGGTCAGTTTGAGTCGGACGTGCGTGGGTTGAGACGACACCTCCGCCTGATGTAGAAGAATTGAATTATATAATTATTTTTATTCTTGTAAATCAACAAAACAGGGAGTTTTTTTTTAATGGAAGGCAGGAAAAAATCTTTCAAAGGCACCCAGATCCATCCTAACCTGGGGTGTGGGATTTCCACCCACTAAAAACCCACCTTCTCTAAAAGCTAACCGCATTTGGAACCGACAAATGATATATTTTTGATGATATAACAGTCCAGCTGGGGGACTATAAACAGGGAGAATACCAACATTGGCTTGGTTCTGGGGGCCCTTGTCAATTATTAGGCTCCTTGTAAGGACAGTGGTAGAAGTGCTGAGTCATTCCTCCACTGCTACCATCGTTCACGATGACGCCACCCTATGATGATGAAATCAATAACTACACAATCAGTGGGATTCTATAGTTTGGAAAACCAAATTAGAAATAAAGAATTTAAATTTGAAGACCCAAAATACGTTGCTGGATTCAAAGCACTCCAAATTAAAGAGCAGGGAGCTTGGTTTTTCCCTTCAAAAATGTGGGAACAAAAGTGGATGACTAAAGTTTCCAAATTGCAGTCGAGTCAGTCTAAGATTGGGATACAACCTATGTAGGCCATTTAAATGTATATGTGGTGAAAGAGTCGATGAAAAAGAACTACGTATATCCTCTTTCTTGTAAGTATGTTGAAAAAGACACACTCACACAAAAAAGAACAAAATGCTCTTTCTTGTAAATATGTTGAAAAAGACACACTCACACAAAAGATAACAAAATCCTCTTTCTTGTACCAAAAGTTCTGGTCGTTTTTTAAGATACGCTGATATCAAAAAATGACATATTGAAAAGAGCTCTTGTCAGTGTAAACATTCCTGAACAAGAGAACAGATATCATGGGAAAGAAAATGATACGAGTAGATAAGACCGGTGATAAGAGGGCCAAAACTTATTTGACACAGAGACTGGTGTCTAGTGCATTGGTAGTCAAGTGGTTAACGCGCTAGTCTGGTAATCCAGGTAGCGTAGGGATCCGTTCGAATCCGACCCAGAGCATGAATTTTTCCTCATTCATTTGAGTTTGTGACCACATAATAATAAGACTCTGAGGGTTAGGTGGTAGAAAAATGCTTTGAGCATTAACCTCGCCAATTTGTGTTAATCACTTTCGTGATACCACAGCTACTAAAACTAGCTTTACTAAATCTACGCTGAAACCGGGACTTGAACCACCGAGCACCGACCTGTGGGTTACAAGTCCGCCGCCTTATCGATCAAGCGACTGAGGTCGGTCATTATTTGTGACTTGTAAAATGATTTTGACACAGAGCCCAGAAAGGTGTTTCCGAAAATATAATAAAAAAAGGTAATCCTAACTAGAAAATGATTTGCATTTTGCATACCTGTAGGATATACCAGAAACTGAAGGAGCTGGCACTGTAGGTTTCATGAACGGGGTACTCTCCCGGGGCATTGGTGCAAGACAACACCACTCGCACCAGGGTGCTACACGCGGTCCTGTCTTCTTGTTTCTCCGACAGAAGAGACCGGATGATGAGAGACGTGTGAGTTTCTCCTAGACTGATGATCAGTGAGTAAATGGCTGCGAGTACTTTCTGAAAGGGTATGAAAACCAATGATGCAAAGGCCTGTCTACAGAATGGCGCGTGGGAGACGCATGAATTTGATCTGGTTATCTCTCAGAATTATTAAGTGTACAATTTTCAAAGGGTAATTTATTCATCATCATCATAGGGTAACGTCATCGTGAACGATGGTAGCCAGACAGTGGAGGAATGACTCACTTCTACCACTGTCTTTACAAGGAGGCTAATAATTGACAAGGGCCCCCAGAACCAAGCCAATGCTGGTTGCTGGTCTACTCCCTGTTTACAGTCCCCCAGCCAGACTGCTGGTCTACTCCCTTTTTATAGTCCCCCAGCCAGACTGCTGCTCTCCTCTGGTTATCTCTCAGAATTATTAAGTGTATAATTTTCAAAGGGAAGTTTATTATGAAGAAAAAAAAAATGTCAGACGGCAAAGCTTGCTAGTTCTGCATTACTAAATCCAACATGTCCTGTGTTCAATGAAATTAGCTCTAACCCGGACCAAGTACTGATTTTATTTTTTAAACTATTATTACATGGGATGGTGAGTGTAAAAAAAAAAAAATATAATATCTAAAGCAGTTTTATTCAACCGATAATTTCTGTTTAATTACCAGGCAAAAGCAGATGAAAACGACGTAACTTTTTCCTTTAATGACAGGAAGATAGATTATGAAGTCACATAAAATAATAATAAATACTTGTAAGTATGAGCATAGAAATATTATTAAAAAACTGTATTATTATCTTTTACATCTGGAAATGGAGGGAAAGAAATAATTAAAGGGGTTTTTATTCAACACATAATTTCTGATTAGTAAGACCAAGGCAACTTTTTCCTTTATTTTAAAAGGATACCAACATCCGCCTAAAGGAGGTTGAGGAGGATACACAGATAACAGACGAAAGAAAACTAAAAAATTAATGCACATCTGGAAATGAAGGGAAAGGACTAATGTTGAAAGGGTTATATTGCACAGAGACTAATTGAAGGGGTAAGAAAAATCTCTTTTCTAAAACTATAAACACGCTATGCTATAGCTATAAAAGAGGAAATAATTTATTGAAGGGGTTTTAGTCCACAGATTAAATCTGTTAATGGAGGTAAAACATTTACTGTGGGGGTTTTAGGCCTCAATGCGGGATAGTTTAACAAAACAGATTTTATCTATGGACTAAAACTCCTTCAATTATTATATTCCGACCATTTCTATTTGTTTATCATTTCATTTTTTTTTTTTTTTAAATCTCTTTTTTGTGTGTAACTGTCTATCTATTCTCCTAAACCTTCTTAAGGTAGGTAGGTACCGGTATCCTTTTGAAATTATTTTGTGAAATTATGTGAAATTATGAAATAATTTTGTGTAACGCTGCCTTACAGCTCACTGTGTATTTTTGTGTATCCGTATTTGTTTAATGTTAAATATTTAAATGTGTAAAATATAGTATTTTGAAGTAATATATTGTGTTCGGGGAGAGTCATTGCATAGCTGAACGTGACGATCCAGACTTTATAGTGTGCTCAGTGAAAATATTCAACAAATCACGTAAGAAATTTGAAAGTTAAATTTGAAATAACCGTTCAGATTTAGGCATTGTTTACTTAAGTAAGCGGTTCATAAAATCATAAAATCATAAAAGTACAGATAATCCATACATATTG
>JAMCCL010000880.1:0-13888 GCA_024516035.1 Bactericera cockerelli | reverse complement strand
AAAGCCTTGTTGTATAATGCTGGAATGAGATGTGATACCTACAAGTTGATCATCCAAATGAAACCAAACTCAACTCCATCTGTCAATGCTAGTGGTAAGCGTCCTTATACCTACATCAAAGGTCTGGTCCTTTCAAAATTGCTTGCTGAGATTACAAATAAAAGTCCTGACATCCTTGAAATGAGAAGATTAAATCGTAGCAAGTTCCTGGTTGTTTGTGCCACGTCCAAGTGCGCAAATTCAATTGTTGAGAATGAAAAGATGAAGCAGCAGTTCGTGGCTTTCATCCCTGGCAACTATGTTTCGCGCGCCGCGGTGGTCCGGGATGTCGACCTGGAGATTACTGAACAAGAAATTCGAGAAAATATTGATACAGGGGACTTTAAGATAGTTCACATACAAAGATTAAATAGAAAAACTTTTGTTGAGGGAGTAGCTACCTATATACCTACTTCTACTCTTAAGATTGTATTTGAAGGTCAAGATATGCCTAGTTATGTTTATTTATGGTACTCTAGACTTCCTTGTGAGCCTTTCATTCAGAATCCCATTCAGTGTTTTAGTTGTTTTAGGTTTGGACACATCACAAAAGCCTGCAAAAATAGTAAGCTATGCAACAAATGTTATCAAGAGATTTACGACAATGAGCATATTTGTAACCTGACAGATATTAAATGCTTGAACTGCGGTGGAATGCATAATTCCAACAGCAAATCATGCCCTGAGTACGAGCGACAAAAAAATATCAAGATGCTGATGAGTACCCGTAGCCTCTGCTTCCCCGAGGCCGACGCTTTACTTCCCAAGGAAAGAAATTCTTACGCGGTTCGTACTAAGAATTCATTTGCTGTTCTTGAGACCTCAATAAATGAAAGATTGAACAACGTAAGTAACTATTACAATAGTGAATATCCTGCATTAAGATCTACCCAGCCCAAAAATCACAGAACTTTTGACCGCTATATACCCCCTCCACTATCTAATATAAACAGGCCTCCCAAAAGAAAAACCGAGGATTCTAATTTCAATCGTGAAAAATTTACTATTCAAAATAAAAAGAATAAAAATATATTTGAGAAAATGGGTCAAATCACTAAGCCTGATACATATTACAAAGACAATGAAATTTCAAAAATGATTTACGAAGGCTGTGAAAATAATAAACTAGATAAAACTAATAAGGAAAATGGAAAATGGTTCAACTTTTCCCAGCAACCTGAGATTCAGTTTAGTGGAGACACCATTATGACGAATACAGGTGCTCAAATGCCTTCTCCAGTGATAAATTACAATACTAATGACCAGCATGTTAATCAACAGACTGCAAGTTCGAGTACGGGTATGGACTACCAGCAGATTGGTAGTCCACACCTAGGATGTTGATGTGATATTTTAATCTTTTATACTTTTTATAATTTATGTAACTTACCCGTTACATAATTTTTTTCTACATTTTATATAACTTATATCAAACTATAATTTTAATTTATTTATTTCTAAATGACAAATACACCAAATAATATATTTCTTGATAGTATTATTCAGTGGAATATGAACGGGTTTAAGAATAAAAAAGATGAATTGAATATCCTTATGAAACAGAATTTACCTCTCGCCTTTGCTATACAGGAAACACATCTCCTACCTAAGGATACAGTTGCATTCAACAATTATCAAGTTTTTCGTCAGGACTTCAGTTCCGGTCAGATAGCTTGCGGCGGTGTCATGACTCTAGTACACAACTCCTGCCATGCACAACTCATCAATATTAATCATACAAGTAATTTACAAGTTATTACGGTACGTATTACCTGCAATAAGCTTAAACAAGATGTTACCCTGTGTAATGTGTATGTTCGGCCCGGCAACAGTAACACCATTGTGAAAGAAGCTGAATTTTCTCAGTTAGTATCCCAGCTAAGTCTCCCCTTTATATTATGCGGTGATATGAATGCCCATCATTACCTTTGGGGAAGCGAGAAAGTGGACACTCGCGGCAAGGAAATGGAAAAATTTATCAATATAAATGATGTATACCTACTCAATACTGGGTCTCCCACACATTTAAATAATTCTTATGGTACCTTATCAGCCATTGATCTCACCTTCACATCACTCTCCTTAGCCACTGAGATAACTTGGTATACTTCAGAAGATACCTACTCTTCTGATCATTTTCCAATTATTATTAAATTTCACCTACATCAAGATTATTTAGACCATACTGATACCAGATGGTTATTCAATAAAGGCAAATGGGATAAATATCAGTCGCTGATAACATTTCACTTGACATCAGAAAGTTCACCTACTACTTCTGGTAGCAATATTGATAAAATGTTTTTAAATATAAACCAGAATATTTTAGATGCCGCTGACAAGACTATTCCTAAATTTCATATGCTACCAAGGAGAAAGTATACTCCCTGGTGGAATAGTGAAATAAAAGATCTCATTAAGCAAAGGAAAAAATGTTTAAGAACATACAAAAAAAATCCAGTACCCACTAATTTTATTGAATATAAGAAACTAAGAGCCCAAGTTCGGCTGAAGATTAAGGAGAGTAAAACTAAGAGTTGGATTAATCTTATGGATACAATTAAATATAACTTAGATAGTAAAACTATGTGGGATCACATGAAACGATTCAAAGGCAAAAGAACCTTCAGTTCAATTCCAGCACTTCTGAATAATGAGGGAGAGAAAATTAAAGATCAGAAAGAAATGGCTAATATGTTAGCTTATCACTATCGTGATATTTCGTCAGATAGTAAATATTGTGCCAGTTTTAGATCATATAAGAAAATAAAGGAATGCCAACCTATTGATCCTGGACCCGGTAATCATCCTAAATTGAATTTACCGTTCACGCTGTATGAACTAAAACATGCTCTAAAAAGTTGTAAATCTTATGCGTGTGGTCCTGATAGTATCAGCTACCCCATGCTTATTAATCTGCCAGAAGCCGCGCTAGAATTTCTGCTAAAAATATATAACATCATTTGGCTAAATGGACTTTTTCCAGAGTCATGGAAATCTTCATACATTGTACCAGTATTGAAGCCTGGTAAAAATCCTATTGATAAAGCCTCATACCGACCGATCGCCTTGATGAGTTGTTCGTGCAAAATATTCGAAAAAATGATAAACAAAAGGCTTACATACACATTAGATACCTTTCATCTCATAAGCGACTTTCAAAGCGGATCGAGAAAAAAGAGATCGACTATTGATAATTTGATAATTCTGGAAGATGCAATTAGTAAATCCATTCAGAACAGACAGATAACTGCTGCAGTAGTACTGGACATCGAGACCGCGTACAACAGAGTATGGGGAAGAAAAGTACTAAATAAATTGGCAGAGTGGCAAATAGGAGGACCTCTCTTCCAGTACATATCCCATTTCCTCAAAAACAATTATATTATTGTCAAATTTAATAAATCTTATCATTCTTCTCTAATTAAGATCGACAATGGAATTAAACAGGGCTCATCGCTGAGCTGTAGTATATTCAGCATTGCGACATGTGACTTAGCTGATAACCTGCACCCTTCAGTGAAGCATGTCATGTATGTGGATGATTTCGGAATTTTTATATCTGGAAAAGATGTTGAGTCTATAAAGCAGCCACTTCAGGAGTCCCTGAACAGTCTTCAAGCTTGGACAAGAGTAAATGGTTTGGATTTTTCTGCTTCAAAAACATATGGTTTGATTTTTAGTAGATGCCAAAAGCAGAACACTCGACCACCTACATTAAGTTTTAAGGATCGACACATCGATTTCATTCAATCTGTTAAATGGCTGGGGTAATACTGGACAGTCGATTCAATTTTGAACAACACATAAAATATATCAAATCCAAAAGCTTGAAAGCACTCAACATATTAAAAATACTATCACATTCAGTATGGGGATTAAACAGAAAACTATTATTACGACTATATCAATCTTATGTTCGTCCTATTTTAGACTATGGCTGTGTATTGTACAATTCTGCTACTGATTCGTGCTTATCAAAGTTGGAACCTGTACAAAATGCAGCTCTCCGATGTATCACTGGAGCTTTCCGATCGTCACCAGTTGTAAGCTTACAAGCGGAATCCGGACAAATGCCACTCAAGTATAGAAGACAAGCTCTTATTATTAGCTATGTTTCAAGATTGAGATGCAATCCAGATAATCCCGTTTTCCAATTAGTATTTTCCAATGATCCTGCCTTGTCAGCTATGTCTGATAAAAAACCTCTACCCCTAGCTGCTCGAATAAATAAAATTCAAAATTTTCCGATAAATGAACTAACGTGTGTGAGGGTCAGTAAAAATATTCCTCCTTGGACACTCACAATACCAGAGGTTGAGTTTCTGTTTAAACGTCTAAAAGAACATATATCACTTACTGAATGCCAACAAAAATTTCTCGAACCAAAATGATTTGATAGGATATATTCCTTGCTTTACAGATGGCTCTAAATGCGATGACTCCACAACTTGTGCTTTTACATTTAAAAATGAAGTACAGAAGATCAAACTTAATTCCATATCCTCTATATTTTCTGCTGAAATGTCTGCCCTCTATTATTGCCTAAAATATATCTACGACAAAACACATCAACCCAAGCTAAAGTTCATAATATATTCTGACTCCAAAAGTGCACTTGAATGTATTCAGCAAATTTTCCCGCATAACCCAATCTGTATTAATATACGAACCGTCCTGGTACAACTTCAAGAGGAGCGCGGAGTGGAAGTTAAGTTCACCTGGATACCCAGTCACCTCGGCATAGCCGGTAATGTCCGTGCTGACTCTGCTGCTCGGGCCGCTCATATATTTTACGACAGAATGTACCTATCCGTTACATCAGATGACATCAAGAGCACACATAAATGTATTTCCCTAATCGAATGGACACATGATTGGCAAGAGATTCCGCAGACGAACAAATTAAAAAGAATAAAAGAAGATATTCAATTATGGCCTACCTCAAACCGTCATAATAGAAAGGAAGAAGTAATACTATCAAGACTTAGAATTGGACACACGTCCCTAACTCATAAATTTTTACTTGATAGGGTAGACCCTCCCTTATGCACAGTTTGTAATGTCCTCATAACGGTAAAACATGTCTTATCTGAATGTCCGGCTCTGGAAGTCTATAGAAAAAAAGTAGGTTTCAATTCCAATTCTTTAAAAAATATCTTAGCGAATGAAAATATAAATACTAGTAAAGTTATTCGATTTCTTAGAATAGCTAAATTTTTTAATAAAATTTAATTTTTACTTTTCTATAATAACTGATAATTATTTTAATTTTATTTTATTTTTAAAATTCTTCCTTTTATTTTCTATAATATCCCGAAACTGCTTTTATTAATTCTATTGATACTCTGTTATGTTTGTATATTTTATATTGTATATATATCTATTGTTTTAAATTACCTCTTCATACTCTTGCCAATAGTGTAAAATAATCAGAGTTCTTTGTCCAATTATATTACTAAATTCTGTACAATACTTTCTAAACTTACTTCATGAGTTGCACATTGCAACTAATAATATTAGAGGAGCAAGGACTCTGATTGTTAAGTCTCCTCTGTAAATAAATATCAATAAAAAAAAAAAAAAAAAAAAGTTTATTCGTAAATAATCCATGGACTGTTTTAAAATAATAACTGTGAGTGGTTCCATTCCTCTTCCTCCATCTTCCTCACTTACTATTAAATGAACAACAAATACCTTTTACCCAAAGTGCTAAAAATCTTGGCATTCATATTGATAACACCTTGTCCTGGGAGAAGCATGTTGCTCAAGTGAGGAGGAAAGTGTTTTACTCGCTCCACACCTTGAGCAAATTCAGAAAGATTTTCCCCACCCACCTTAAAAAGAAATTGGTAGAATCTTTGATTATGCCAATTTTTAATTATTGTGATGTGGTGTGCTCTGGACTTGGCACTAATTTGGCTCGTTCACTTCAAATAGCTCAGAATGCCTGTGTTCGTTATATTTTCAAAAGATACGACCACGTTTCACAATCCTACTTAGACCTGAATTGGATGAACCTTGAAACAAGAAGGAACTTTCAAAGTGATGTTCCTGTACAAAATGATGTTTTTACAATATCCTCAGTACTTCTTTGAGGTTTTTGAATTTCTTTCTGACTCAAATGGGTTGAACACTAGATCTGCTTCTCGTAGATTACTGTCCGTTCCTTTACACCGTACGACTGCGTACGAGAAATCGTTTCATGTTATTGCAGTACGCCTATGGAACTCAATACCAGAAACGGCCCGAAATTCTCCAACGCTGGAGAATTTTAAAAATATATTGGTCCAGTTTTTCAAACAGCTATGAGAAACTGGATTAGTATTTATGGTTGGGTGGAAGAGCTTCTTGAAGGAGAATCCTGCCATATAATAGAAAGCCCCCCCCCCCCCAAAAAAAAGAAAAAGAAGGCAACACCCCGTCGTGATATGACCATGCAGTTGAAAGCGACGTTCAATCAAAAAAAAATAATTGCTTCATATATACTGCCGACTACTATTATTATACAAATCGTATAAGGACGACAAAGTAATGTACAATATGTACAGTATAAAATTACAAGAAAATAAATAAATGGTAAAAAAAGTTTGAAAAAAACTATTATATGAAAAATCTTGTACAAAAACGCTTGCATACGAGTCTGCAACCATTGGGACATTTTCATCTTTACTATTCAAGGTCTAAAACTTAACTGACCAAATTTCGTATTGTGCGCATGACACATACTTTTTCTCTTCTCTCTTTTTATAATTTAATATTTCGTTATTGTGCGCATGACACATACTTTTTCTCTTCTCTCTTTTTATAATTTAATATTTCGTTACATAATTTCGTTACATAATTTCGTCACATAATTTCGTTACATAATTTCGTCACATAATTTCGTTACATAATTTTGGTTATGTGCCAGAGCAAAGACATGAAAATGTCAATTTAATATTTCGTCACATAATTTCGTTACATAATTTCGTTACATAATTTCGTTACATAATTTCGTTACTTAATTTCGTTACATAATTTTGGTTATGTGCCAGAGCAAAGACATGAAAATGTCAACAAAAAAAATGAGAGCTGAAACACCCCGTAGGTACTCTATTATTATTCTCGTAACAAACGACTATTTATTTACACGTATTCAGAATTCTTTGACGCTAATATTGTTGTGTTGTCACGTGCACGTTAAACCCTACATTTTCTCAGCCTTATCAGTGGTAGGGGGGGGGGGGGGGGGGGGGGGTGTCCGCTTTTCAAGAGATCATTGGTTCCAAAGCTATATTATAGACACAGCACTGACATGGACACAACAACTAGCTGTATTGCAACTGCGGCGCGGTGCGTTTACCGAGGCATGGCCGTGTAGGCAGGTGAAAAAGAAAAATATTTGGAAGTTTTTTTTTTTTTTTCTCTCCTTTTTCTCATTATATTTGGTAGTTAACTTTATACATTACTCACTAAATCACTTCATATATATGGCTATCTTTTCTCACTTCATAACTATAATAGCTACCACAATTTTCAAATACCCAAATAGTATGTATGATTATGTAAAGCCGAAAGCGATGCCTTGATTTCTTACGTTATAAAGTACAAAATTTTCAACCCCTAGGTATGATATGATGGGGAAGGGCCTAGAAACTCCGAAAAGCTAAGTCTACCCTTAGCATTTCGGGGCGTTACCTCGTGGCGGGCGTATGATAAACGTAAAATGAGCCCAATACTTACATCATCGATTACATAAATGAAACCAATGCCATATTAAGGGGAAAGGTCCCCAGGGATCAGATTCTCAAAGGTCCGTCATTTTTTCTGCGGTAAAACCCTGGTCAGATGACTTTAAAGTCAGCCCGGAGGCACCAATTCTTACGTCATAAAGTACAAAGATGAAACATTTAAAGTCTTACAAGCCAGCGTCGATGGCATGTTGAATACACCGGTTCCCTTCAGAACACCGAAGTTAAGCGACATCCAACGAGGTTAAGACTTGGATGGGTGACCATTCAAATTCTAATTCTCGTGACACTGGTTTTTCCCGGCCCCACTCAGGCTGGGTGAGGTCAATGTGAGTAGCAGGTTTGTGAATTTCCTGCGAATGGAGGGTAAAAACCCCGGTCGTGATATGACCATGGCAGTTGAAAGCGACGTTAAACCCCACTTAAAAAAAAAGTCTTACAACCCATTGGATCTGGGAAATTAGGATAATCCGATTCCAAGAAGATTCACAACTGAAATGAATGGGGTAGTGAATTTTCTCATCTTGATCGTGGTGAGTCGAAACTCTCGAAATCCGCTCTCATATCTGGAAAATGGTAATGGATATTTTACCCGGGACCTTCCGCATGGCAAGCGAGTGCTTAACTACTAAGCTAATCGCGCGCTCGTTTGTTTCTGGCATAATTTGACGTTTGTTTAAGGGGGGTCAACTCTCATGAAATTTTGCTATCTCCTACCGTTTGGGCTGTGGTATTGTAAACAGGCAAAGAGGACATAGTCAGCCAGCCTAGACACGCACAGATTTGAGTTTTATAAAGAACGCGGTAGCGCTCCGACCCGCCAAGTCAATCAAAATATTTGTCATTCCCAGTTGGTGGTACCTCGCCAAGAGCCTAAGTCGGTGAAAGGAGCAAGAAAATAAGACTTAAGTTCTGAGGTTGTGAGCCAGCCCAGACACGCACAGATTTGAGTTTTATTAAGGAGCGCGGTAGCGCTCCGACCCGCCAAGTCAATCATCGAAATAGTTCTCGCGTTACCAAGTATATTATATGCCACAGCATAAGTAGCACATTTCGGGTAGTTTTAGGAGAAAAAGTACAGGTGATGGAGGAAATTAAACTATATATACAGATTGGGGCACGATAATAGACAAGCTTTTAAAAAAGACACATCGAAATGGTTTGAGTTAAGTTGATCTAAATTATACTTTAAGAATGTCATTTTTTCATAATTTTCTGCTTCTTCTTTGACGTTGACCGATCTACAGTCAAAACTACTGGACCGATTTTCATGAACTATGGCTTTTTTCTCCTAGGTGGTAGGTGTGCCTTTTTATTGTTTCATTATCCCATAAGGTACCATTTGGTCGTTAATTAGGAAATGGGTCATTTTGAGAGCTCAGAACGAAGTTGGTATATAGGGTCTTAAACCATCATACGGGTACTTGATAGTTTAAGAGAATATCTACAGGGTGGTCCATGCGACAATATTAGTTTAAACAACATATCTTTTTGAAGTCACAAAAAATCGAAGTTTTTCTTGCATCGAGTTATTCGAGATTTAGAAAAAAAAATTGGTCGAAAAAAAACCCACCCTGTATGTAATATTTTAGTTTAAAAAAGTACTCAAAAACCATTTAGAAGTAAAATTATCAAATTAAATTCAGGTCGATCCATAAGTTGACACCTCAATTTCTAACTTTTGAACCACCCTGTATATATAAAAAAAAAAAAAAAAATTGTGACTGAAACCGCATAATTAGGACCCTTGGATTTTTTATTTTTCAAAAACTCTTTCTGGGGCCGAGTAATTTGAGGTGTCAAACTTTGGTGGGACACCCTGTATACAGTGTATACTGTATATGTAGAGTGTAGACAACTAGGCATATATGTAAACATGTGATCCTCGGAAATGAGCCTGAATCGTGACCTGAGGTTGTGGGTCCAATTCTCGTTGTTGAGAGATATTTTGCGACTTCGATACAGATAATGCATACTTACTTGGCTAGCGGTCGGCTAGACTTCTCATTTCCTGTTCTCCATAAGAGAACCACTATGTTAAATTCTCTCTTTTTAACTCGTTAAAAATAGCACTGACTAGTAGATTTATATATTTTTCATTCCCAGTTAGTGGTACCCCGCCAAGAGCCTAAGTCGGTTAAAGGATTAAGAAAATAAGACTTAAGTTCTGAGGTTGTAAAGGAAACATTCTAACATGCAACAAAGAACAGAAGAAAGAGAACATTAGAAGAAAGAGAGAGAGGAGGGTATTAATAAGTATACTGTTGCACTTAAGTGAATGAATAAAAGGCGGGGTCATAAACTGATTTCAATAAATAAAAAAATTGGGGGAGGTCACAAATACCTAATATATTTTTTGGGAAGGGAGGGATGAATTTGGGAACTGAATTATATTTGGGGAACGACTTGGCTGGACTTTTTTTATGTCACGAAGTGATATTTTTTTGAGGATATAGGTACAATTATACATATAGAGATGAGAATAAGACTCTAAGGGCTAGGGGGTAGAAAATGCTTGAAGGATTAACCTCACCTGGTGGGTTACTTTCCACTTAACCACTTAAGAGTATTATTTTTATTTTCCAGGGTTTCTCTTCTGGGGAGTGTGAAGCACCCCCGACAGAATGTTACTATTATTATTATTATTATTCCAAAGTAGGAATTTAACTGTACAGGTTAGAATAAAAAGTTAAAAGTTTTTTTTTTAACTATCATATTTGTACTAATCACTTTCGTGATATAACAACTACCCAAGCTAAATCTTCGCTGAAACTGGGACTTGAACCACCGACCTGCAACCTGGAGTTACAAGTAAACCGCCTTATCGATCAAGCTATGGTCGGTAATATTCGCAAATTTAAATAACAATTGTTTATTTACACACAGGCTCTAGTGCATAGTCCGACTTAATGATCTCACAAAAAAAATCGTGACCCATTTTTTAATCAACCAATCAGACAGCTCGTAATATTAAAGCGACTTACAATTTACTAATATTAAACTAGCACTTTTAAACTCGACATTTAAAAATTGATGTGTGTTTTTAAGCCTTTTTTATTTCATATTCATGAAACAGCAGCTACTGTAGACGCTTGTGGTCTGTGTTGAGGATTGTCCATCCTGTAGAACAGCGGTCGGCAACCTGGGGTCCGCGAGAGCTAAATTGGGGGTCCGCAAATCCATTTCAGGATTAAAAAAAGAAAAAGAAAAATAGCTCATGAACTCGAATCATAAATAGTCCGAAGTACCCTACTTCCCCCTATCTTTCAACCCCCCCCCCCCCACGCTTTTGTAATGTGGGGGTCCCTTAAAAAATTTCGAGATAAGCAAGGGGTCCGCATAGTTCAAAAGGTTGCCGACCGCTGCTGTAGAATACCTTCTCTCTGATGGGCGAGATGTGACACAAAACCACTCACTTACGTGCTAGGTCAATACAAGCTCACTGTAATCAAAATTTTAATTATAATTTTACTATCAGCTTTGGATTTAAACCCGGGACTTTCTGCATGGCAAGCGAGTGTCTTATCACTAAGCTAGTCGAGCGCTCTTACTCGATTAGCACTATGCACTAGAAAAACTTAACTGTTTTTCTCCAATAGGCTCAGAGGATCTCTAAAATTCTAAATAAAACTTCCGCTTAGCGCTTTCACTAAGAACAATTGAACATACCCAACAATATTATAGGTTGGAGTAACAATAAAATTATCATTTTGAAACAAACATGACACTTTGCATAATCTAAAGTTTCTAGGCGAGAATACAATTTTTGTAGCAAACTATGAAGAGGATCTGGTGTATTTAAGTTACTAAAAGTGTATTTTCTGTACTTAATCTCTCCCAATCTGGCATCAGCTGATCACAGATTAAGGATCTCTCCTCACGGCTTGTTCTTATTTCGTTTATTTCTTTCAGATTTGGACTCCTCGTTGACTTTTAAGACATTTTTGAGTCTTAAGATGGTTTAGGAAAATATTTACAGGGTGTGACAATATTAGTTAAAACACCATAACTTTTTAGTATCACTACAAATCGAATATTTTGAATGCATAATTTAGTCTTTTTGTTCAAGTTTACGTCTCTTTGACTGTCCATATACAGAGTGTTCCAAAACAATTATGTCTCACCCCGTACAACACTTTAGTTTTGTTTTTCGATATCACTAACGAAAAACATGTAAAATTAGGCGAGGATTATTAATCATTATTTCACTTATGAAGCACTTTGTATATTTTTTTTCGCTGCCAATTGAATGTGCGTGTTTTCATTACATAAACTCTATCCATTCTTGTTATCGAAAAAATTAAAGGAAATCGAGTTATTCGAGATTTACAACCAAGGAAAAACAACCGCATAATACCCTTACATTTCTTATTTTTCAAAAACTCTTTCAGGGGCCGAGTAAATGTATATGTTACAGGCCAAACTATTTTTTAGGATAAACTTGTATATCCTAGGCCAAACTAGTTTATCTAACGTACTTTGGATTAACTAGATTTTCCGTATTAAAATGTTTATATTTCAGTCCAAACTAGTTCGTCCTAGGACAAACTAGTTTATCCTAAGCACAACTGATTTTACAGTAAATTTCATGATGCTGACAAAGGAACCTGTCTCAACTAGTCTGGCACACCGCACGTGTGATCTCGATGAACTTCTATTCAGTTACAATTTGTTTTTCGTGAGTCGTGTTTTTCGTATTTATAATAGTAATTTGTTCTTTAAATTTGTATAATTCCCTATTTCACTTTTTTTTTAACCACCTTCCTATTCAAAGTGTTATGGATCAAAAGGAGTACAGACAGATATTTTTGGAAGAAGTTTTGAGATTAGAAGATTTTAAGAAAGAGACACATTACAATGTACTTACAAAGGAAAATTACTCAAAGCTCATTTTAGAAGTGGAGGAGGCTGAGAGTGTAGAGAAAAGAACTCTAATACAACAAAGGAGATTACAGTGATTTGGCGTGCTCAGCATCGGAAACGTCAAGATACTCAAGAAACTAGTTTCACGATCTGAAGAAGCTGTCAAACACTATCTTACTGTGGTTGAGTGTATGACGTCATCGATGCTGCACATGTAGCAGTAGGACACGGTGGAAAAAAACAGACTTATTGGCAGAAACGTCTATGAAAAAAAATTCTAACCCGTTGGGGATCGAACCCAGGTCAACATTTACTTATATTTTGCATTTAACTTTATTTTAATTCATTTTCTTCTTTTATTATTTGAAAATCAGATAAAGAAAATAATACTTACCTATCTTATGCATTTAACTTTATTATTATCATTTTCTTTTATTATTTGAAAATCAGTTGTGCCTAGGATAAACTAGTTTGGACTGAAATATAAGCATTTTAATCCGGAAAATCTAGTTTATCCTAAGTGCGTTAGGATATTTCTATAATATTAGAAATCGGAAGTATTTTATAATTTATTCGACAAAAAAGAAGAAAGTCCAATTTTCATAATGGACCTTCATCTTTTTTGCTGTTTTTGTTCTGACATTTAGACACTTGTTGCTTTTTCTAATTTTAGAGCATCATCCTATTCATATCAAATTTTCATATAGATACTATTGCCATCTATACAGCCTATTTTATTCTTTAAAAAGATCCAGTAAATATTCGTTCATTAAACTGCGACGGATTTTTTTTTTTCAGTGAGTCAGTATACTGATATACTGACTGACAACTTTTGTCAGATCACTGAAGTTATTTTTATTACAAAGTACCTACACTCCTGGATAACAAAAAACGTTTTTAACTATTTATAAAATATAAAAAGTGCCTTCTAAGTCTGAGGAATGAGGCACTGTGCCCATCACAGCTGCCTCGTTCTCGATTTTTCTCGAAATGAAAAATCGTGGGCCTTCATCTTTCTTCCCGTGTGGTCTTCAAGTTATTACGTTTTTGCCAACAAGAAAAATTCCCTATAGACAACCACTCACGGGTTAATAAGGGATCCAAATTCTGGGTTGGACAGGTGAAGAGTTTTTTTTGGGTCCATTATAAGTTTTAGGTCAGGTATTTTGATGCAATGGACTGTCGATATTGTAATTTGTTAAGTAGGGTATTCTTTAACAGATTAATTTGGTCATCTGTAAATCTCGTTTCAA